>CM038680.1:325001192-325190949 GCA_021605205.1 Aegilops longissima
AACGGCTCGCAGTTCACTAGTAATCTCTTCAGAACATAATGTGCTAACCTTGGAACGCAGATCTGCTACTCTTCGGTGGCACACCCCAAGAGCAATGGTCAGGCCGAACACGCCAACGCAGAGGTCCTGAGGGGCCTCAAGACCAGGACTTTCAAGTAGAAGCTCGAAGCCTGCGGCAAGGGCTGGTACAACGAGCTCCAGTCCGTGTTGTGGTCCATCCGCACCACCACCGCCAAGCCAATGGGCGAGACCCCATTCTTCCTCGTCTACGGAGCACAAGCGGTCCTCCCTCATGAGGTCAGGCATCACTCCGCACGGGTCCTAGCGTTTGATGAAATGCAACAGGACGCCACGCGGGGATGGACCTCGTGTTGGTGGAGGAACGCCACCGCAATGCCGGACTATGGGTGGCAAGGTACCAGCAGGCGCTGTGGCGGTACCACTGCCGCAGCATCCGCTCCATGACGCTCGAGGCGGGTGACCTCGTCCTGAGGCGGGTCCTCTCCAGGGAAAGGCTGCATAAGCTCTCACCCATGCAGGAGGGCCCGTTCAAGGTCGTCCATGTCTCCAGGCCTGGCGCCGTGCGCCTGGAGACACAGGACGGGGTGCCCATCCAGAACGCCTGGAACATCCAGCACCTCCCGAAGTTCTACCCATGAAGCAAGGCCCAGTGCCTGTGAAGAAAGGCCCAATGCCTGTGAAGAAGGCCCAGTGACTATGAAGATCGCCGCCCGTGACACTCTCACGTAATAATGAGTGGGGCTGTACACGCCCCAGAGTCTCAGGAGTGCCACCCTCGGGCCTTGGGGGCTCCCTCTCATGTCTTAGTGGCAGCACTAAGCTCTGCATTGGTGAGAAGATTTGAAGGCTAGGCTAGGTGCCGGATGCGGCTTTTCATTTGCTTTCCGTAGTTGGCTCGCCTCCTTTTAATTGAAAGTTTGCTTCTGGAGTTCCTTGCAGGTTTGGTTCCGTCGCTTTTTGCTGCTGTTTCCAGTTATAGTTTAACCTGTTTTCTCTCTCGCGCGTACCTCGCGAGGGGGCTAGGCAGGTGCCCTCGCGAGCCTTTTTCCTTTCCTCTGTCCTCGCCCTTCATCTGTTTTTCGCAAGGCCCTTTGAGGGAGTCCTGGATTAGGGGGTGTCCGGATGGCCGGACTATAACCTTTGGCCGGACTCCTGGACTATGAAGATACAAGATTGAAGACTTCGTCCCGTGTCCGGATGGGACTTTCCTTGGCGTGGAAGGCAAGCTTGGCGATACGGATATGTAGATCTCCTCCCATTGTAACCGACTCTATGTAACCCTAACCCTCTCCGGTGTCTATATAAACCAGAGGGTTTTAGTCCGTAGGACGAACAACAATCATACCATAGGCTAGCTTCTAGGGTTTAGCCTCTCTGATCTCCTGGTAGATCTACTCTTGTACTACCCATATAATCAATATTAATCAAGCAGGAGTAGGGTTTTACCTCCATCGAGAGGGCCCGAACCTGGGTAAGAACATCGTGTCCCTTGTCTCCTGTTACCATCCGCCTAGACGCACAGTTCGGGACCCCCTACACGAGATTCGCCGGTTTTGACACCGACATTGGTGCTTTCATTGAGAGTTCCTCTGTGTCGTCATCTTTAGGCCTGATGGATCCTCCGATCGTCAACAACGATGCGGTCCAGGGCGAGACTTTTCTCCCCGGACAAATCTTCGTATTCGGCAGCTTTGCACTGCGGGCCAATTCGCTTGGCTATCTTGAGCAGATCGAAAGCTACGCCCCTGGCCATCAGGTCAGATTTGGAAGTTTGAACTACACGGCCGACGTCCGCGAAGACTTGATCTTCGACGGGTTCGAGCCACAGCCAAGCGCGCCACACTGTCATGATGGGCATGATCTAGCTCGCTGCGAGCAGGTGTCTCCGAGGCCGCACGATGTCCGCCCGACCCTTAGCTCGGAGCCGACTGGCGCTAATCGAGGACGGGTGGCTGGACACCGCCGGGGCTGCAATCTCCACGCGATCGAGCCAACACCATACCGTGCTTTTGCGGCTCGTGACTCAAGGTACGGACTCCTCTCCGGACCAACCTTCGGCGCCCCGCCAATCGAATCCGATTGGGCGTCGATCATGGAGTCCACCACCGCAGACATCTTTCAGCATTCGCTCTTCGGCGACATTCTGAATTCACTAAAGTCTCTCTCTCTCTATCAGGAGAGCCCTGGCCGGACTATGGTCAGCAAGGCTGGCATGCGGACGACGAAGAAATTCAAAGCCCACCCACCACCCACTTCGTAGCCACTGTCGATGATTTAACCGACATGCTCGACTTCGACTCCGAAGACATCGACGGTATGGACGACGATGTAGGAGACGAACAGGAATCAGCACCTATAGGGCACTGGACAACCACCTCATCCCACGATGTATACATGGTGGACACACCTAAAAGAAATGACGACGAGGAACAAAGGGGTGCAACGAGGGATCGTTCCCTCAAAAAGCAGTCAAAGCGGCGGCATAAGCGCCGCTCCAAACCCCACCTCGACAGAGACAACAGCCATACAGACCCAGCCATAGAGCAGGGCGAACCGGCGGACGATGAACATGCCATCGAGCAACCGTCCGAACAGGGCAACTTGGATAAACAACCCGTCCCCGGTGAAGATAACAGTCCGGACGACCTCACGCCGGACAGATTGCTGGAGCAGAAGAACCTCCAAAAAAGGCTCATCGCCACTGCGCATAGCCTGAAAAAGCAGAAACGGAAGCTCAAAACAGCGGAAGATGCACTCAGAATTAGATGGAGTAAAATACTCAACACCGAAGACAGATACGGCGACAGTCGCCACACAAGGAGCTATCCGAAGCGAAAATTACAGCCGGAATTTGATGATGAGGCCTTAGAGCCTCCGCAATCAAAAAATAAGGAAGCCACCCGGTCGGATAAACAACCCCATGGCCAACACAGTGCGGCAAAGGACGACGCACACAAGCCGGCACGCGATCCGCACAAGGATTCACATCAAAAAGATGGCCCAACCAGATCTATCTATGGGCCAAGAAAGCAAGCTCTAGTAAGCAATGCAACACATCAAATATCCGAACATCAGGGTACACCCAGATATAGGGGTGCCGCACACCCCCTATGTTTCACCAATGAGGTGCTAGATCATGAATTTCCAGCAGGATTCAAGCCCGTAAACATAGAGGCATACGACGGAACAACAGACCCTAGAGTCTGGATTGAGGATTACATCCTCCACATACACATGGCTAGAGGAGATGACCTCCACGCCATAAAATACTTACCCCTCAAGCTCAAACGGCCAGCCGGCATTGGCTTAAAAGCCTTCCCGAAAACACCATTGGAAGTTGGGAAGAGCTCGAGGATGCTTTTCGGGCAAATTTTCAAGGGACATATGTCCGACCTCCGGATCTGAGCGATTTAAGTCACATAACTCAACAACCCGGAGAGTCAGCCCGAAATTGCGGAACAGATTCCTTACTAAAAGAACCAAATAGTCGATTGTCCGGACGCCAAGCCTTAGCAGCTTTCAAACATAACGTCAAGAGGCGAATGGCTCGCATGAGACACCTCGGCCAAGAAAAGCCAAGAACAATGGCCGCATTAACAAGCCTCATGACCCGCTTTTATGCGGAGAGGATAGCTGGTTGGCAAGATGCACGATACTAGCGACCCAAGTACATCCGAAGTCAGGGACGGAAACGGGAAACCGCGATGCAGCAAGGACCAGCATCGGACCAAGGGAAATAGCTCGAAGAGCACGGCAGTCAACGCCTGATTCAAAAGCTCTCGGCAGAATTAGAAAAAGCTGCCCCTCAAGGATAACAGGGACGAGATATCTAACTTAAACAAAATCTTGGACAAGATATGCCAAATCCACAGTACTCCCGGGAAGCCTGCAAACCATACCCACAAAGATTGTTGGGTCTTCAAGCAATCCGCAAACTCAACATCGAACACAAGGGCTCGACACACCAAGCGAGGACGATGACGAACCCCACAAGCAGAGCACCGGAAAACAAAAGAATTTCCCACAAGAAGTCAAAACAGTAAATTCACTTCACGTGACAAAAGGGAAGAAACAGTGGCGCCCATAGAGATCGCCATACGGCCTATCCCGAGAGAGTCCCGCCATTGGTTGTTAAAACCAATCACCTTGACCATCGATTACTCTAGAAGTATCCGGAATGCGAGCTGGACTGCCTTGGTATTAGATCCGTTAATTGACGGACTCCACTTTACGCAAGTCCTAATGGACGGCGGCAGTGATCTAAATCTGCTATATCAGGACACAATCCGCAAAATGGGGATAGACCCAACAACAATTCGCCATAGCAACACTTCCTTTCAAGAGTAACGCCAGCCCAGATGCCCATTATACGGGCTCTCTCCTGCTAGACGTTATGTTGGCTCACCCGACAACTTCCGCCGCAAAAGCTAACCTTCCACATCGCCCCATTTACAAGTAGCTATCAAGCACTACTGGGGCACGAAGCTTTCGCCTGCTTTAACGCCATACCGCATTATGCATCTCTTATACTTAAAATGCCTGGTCCACGAGGCATCATCTCATTAAAGGGAAATATCGAGTGTTCCTCGAGCGCGGAAGATTGTGTGGCTGCCTTGACAGCCACACGCTAAACCGGCTTCATTAACCAAAGCACCTAAATAGGTCGTTCAGACCCCGGACATGGCTAGACGAGTCCGGCGTAAACATAAAAGGGCTTATTAGCCGCATAGCCCCATACAAGGGGCTCCGCGCATGCACAACAAGAGACAATAAAGCTCTTTTTTATTCACTTTTTGAATTGTACTTTGTTTACTTAATATAACATACATTTTCGCACGATCTTTTTCAACTAAGTTCCTCTCTTTTACAGATGAACACCGTGCTACA
Source organism: Aegilops longissima (assembly GCA_021605205.1). Taxonomy (NCBI): domain Eukaryota; kingdom Viridiplantae; phylum Streptophyta; class Magnoliopsida; order Poales; family Poaceae; genus Aegilops; species Aegilops longissima. The sequence continues at coordinate 325,006,101 of CM038680.1, forward strand.
CCCGTCCAGGATACGGCACAACGGAGACACAAAGCAGAGCGTGCGGTGAGGGACCCGTTCAAGATTCTTTTCAGATTAAGACCTGCGTAAACCTTTTTTACTGTCTCTTGTTGATACACATCCCCCGGTTTCTTGCTATAACCGAGGTGGAGGCTGGCGTCTTGGCATGTGGCCACGTCAGAATTTTGCGCGTACCTGGACACCAGGGGCTTATTACTAAGGGCGTTGTTCAGCCCGTTTTCATAAAGACCGAATACCTTAGGGAGTGTTCGGCGACGCGAGTTTGGCCTTATATGCATCAGCTCCGAATCATGTCTTTGGTCAAATGTTGGATTTGCCCGGCTCCTGTGTTTTGCTGCCTTACGTTCCGCTCTATCGGCTAAGGCGGCACCGGAAGAACTCTGCGATTGTGCCCGGTTCGCCGGCGAGCACCTCGATGAAAGCCAAAACTGATCATCATGATATAGCGTGAGACTGGTCAACCACTCGATGACCCGCCGAAATCTTTAGGATTCCTCCGCATTAACGAAGGGCCGTTTCCCGGTCAGGCACACACGCGCCCCGAATTCGGGCGAGCGCGGTGCCCCTAGGGGCTATATAGTAGCCCCACTGTCAAACTCCTATGGCTAAGTGAAAGTGATAAAGCATTATAGTCCGGTTGCCTAGTTCGCTGCGCTATCACCTCCTTTATAGGACCAAGACGTTGGATCAAGTGTGAAAATGTGCCTTCTGCGAACACCCCCGCATTATATGCGTAAATGTCAAGACTGCCATCTTTCAGGTTATATACACATATACATTAACGGCCGCACAGGAGGTATTTTAATTCTTGCAGGCACAAGTATAAAAAGCTTTATATTCCATCGAAACATTGTTTTACAATAATACATGTTATTCGAACATAATATCCTTCGAGCACTGCGTCTCTATTAAACGAGCGCCCTGCAGAACTTCCTGAAAATAGTGCTCGGCAGGTACTCGGCTCCCGTCCGAATCTTGGGATGCAACGTCGGTGGCCTTCATCTCCGCCCAGTATGTCTTGACACGGGCAAGAGCCATCCGCGCACCCTCTATGCATGTTGACCTCTTCATTGCATTGATATGCGGCACCGCACCAAGGAACTGCTGCACCAAACAAAAATAACTCCTCGGCTCGGGCCTTTCCGGCCACAGATGACTCACGACATCCTTCATGGCGAGTCCGGATAACCTATTCAGCTCCGCCCATTCATTGCAACGCGGTTAATGGAAGTGGGCACTCTGGATTGTGGCTGCGACCAAAAAGCTTTTCCGCCGTGATCCTGTTGATCTCGGAAGTGTTGGCGCGTCGCGCACTTGCCGCCAAGTCAGATAAGTATCCGCCGACTCCACAGCCCGGTCAAGCGAGCATATTTAGGATCCCGAACTTCATCTGCAGCATAAAGGGCTTTCCGCCCACGATATCTCGGCCGGCGTAGCTCACCTTCATGGCTCTCATTGCGAGAGGGAGCATCCTTGGCCTCGGTAGTGGCCTTCTCGAGTCCTTCTGTTCCGCCCGACCTTCTTTTTCAAGAAGCTTGCAGCGGTCGGCAGCATCCTTCAACTTCACAGCCATCTCGGCCATTTCCTTCCTGCTTCGGCAGTGAGCAGCCTGTTCGGCTTTCAGCTCTTCGGCCGCCTTTAAGGCAGCCGCATCACTTTTTCTGGCCTGCTCCTTGGCTCGGGCGAGTTCCGCCCGAAGGTTCTCCATGGCAGCGGCACCATCTGCATCAAGCATACATGTTGTAAGGCACGGGCATCAAGCCCCCTTACTAGGTGTCCGCGGAGAAATTGCATACCTTGTGACTCGTCAAGCCACTTGTTGACAAGTGCGATGTCGGCATCCGCCACGTCAAGTTGCCGCTTTAGCTCGGCAAATTCATCAGTCCGGCTAGCCACTTAACACTTCGCCACCTACATAGGAAGAGCGACATATTATACCTGGGATTATGATCCTCGGCGCGTTGTCATTTTTGACAACACACCGAGTCTCAGGGGCTACTATCTACACAGGGCTCATCTTATACATGCGGAACCGTCAAAAGGGTACATCATTTCGCATACCTCAAAACCCGTCAGTAAACTCCTGGCGGCCTCGTACAACCCGCTCTCCACGTATGAAATCCTTTCAATCATCGTACCCATCAACGCACAGTGTTCTTCTGAGATAGACGCTCGCCCGAGCAAATTCTTCAGCTCCTCCGACCACGCACCGGACGGTGCCGGACTCACCCGATGGCCTTTTTCGAAGGCCGGACATGGAGGGATTTGGGGGGCCACATGACTACTTTCCGGCCCTGCCAGATTCGGAGAAACCCTCCGTGACGACACCTCAGGGTCGCCCGCCTCGCACGGCGGTACGGCAGGGGGAGGCGTTCCACTCTCCATCATCTCCGGACGAAGATCCCCTGAAGATGAGCTCTGCTAAGAAGGGCTGAGGTCTGAACTACAAGGTAAAATTTCGGTTATCTTCCTCACAAATAGAACAGGGATGTTTCTTATTTTAAACATCCCCTCTCTACTTACGGCTCGGTGGAGGGCTGATCCCCTTGGGGGCACAGTGCGGCCGAGGCATCTCTCGGCGCAGGACCCTCTGACGAAGATTTCTTCCCCCGCTTTGAGACCATGGTCTCTGGTCTTGAGGCGGTCCTCTTCTTCCCTGAATGGAGGATTCTCGATCCCTCCTTTCCTCGACAACCTCCTTCGGGAGGCGGTAGCTTCTTGTTCCCCTTCGCCTTCTTCCAAAGGCGCAACCTCCAAACATCCTGGTTAACACGGATCCGGCGTGGTCTCGGAGGAGGGCGGACACCTGATTAGCTTTGCTTTCGCTATCCACTCCTGTTTAAGGGACAACTCTTTTAAGGGCAATTTTATGATAAATATACGGATAGCGTGTCCGGGTACAGGGCTACTTACTTGAGTATCTGGGCGATTGCAGCTCGGACCTGCGTCCTCGGTCGAGTCCGGACACATTGCTTGTGATCCGAAGAAAAATTTGTACATCTCCATGGGCATCGTTCCCGTAAAGTGTTGGAGAGCTCGTGGTCCCTCCGGATTAAACTCCCACAGATGGAGGGGGCGGCGTTTGCAGGGCAAGGTGCGGCGAATCAACATGACCTGCGTCACTACGACCAGGTTGATGTCTATTTCTAGGAGATCTTGGATGCGGCCCTGCAACAAGGGCATGTCCCTGGACGGCCCCCAGTCAAGCGGTGGAGGACCCGAGCGAAAGGCAGGTGGCACCACCCACTTGGTGCCCCTGGGAGCTGTAATATAAAACCACTCTCGTTGCCATAAGCTGAACTCCTCTTGAAAAGAGCCCTCGGGCCATGGAGCGTCAGCATTCTTGCTTATAACAGCCCCTCCGCACTCCGCTTGCTGCCCCTTGATCATCTTCGGCTCCACTTTGAAGGTCTTAAGCCACAATCTGAAGTGAGGACTAATGCGGAGGAAGGCTTCGCATACGACAATGAACGATGAGATGTGGAGGATGGACTCCGGATCCAAGGTATGAAATTCCAACCCATAATAAAACATGAGCCCCCTCACGAAGGGGTCCGTCGGGAAGCCTAACCCCCGAAGGAAGTGAGACGCGAACACCATGATCTCACCAGGCTTGGGAGTGGGAATAACCTGCCCTTGAGCAGGCAGCCTATGCGAAATTTCGCCAGTTAAGTACCTTGCATCTCTTAGCTTTAGCACGTCTTCTTCCGTAACGGAGGAAGGCATCCACTGGCCTTGAAGGTCGGAACCGGACATCATTGAAGGTCCGAAGCGCCTGAATCTGGAGTTTGGGTGTTGGAACTCGAGGCGAGGGGCGGATTCGATTGAGATTGAAAGAAAGGGGTAGATCCTTGGTCTCTTTATAAAGGGGTTGAATACCAAGAGCCTTCCCTGTGACCATTTGGGACTCGCCTTCGATAGAGGAGACGTGCCAACGGGCACGATTGGGTTACCCACGCCCGTCTTCATGAGAATCCCGGAATAAGGGGACACTATCTTTGCTTCAATAAGACGTGCCAAGGAAACCGCCTCGCTAAGTGCGCTGAGGTGGGACAGTAAAACCGATTCGAATAAAGGCTTGGCCGTGGTGTGATGTCACACTGCAAAATACGTCAGCAGATTGGATTTGTGTAAATATTATTCTCTCTACTATGGTATGTGGAAATTATTTTGCAGAGCCGGACACTATCCTTGTGTTCAAAATCTTCTATGAAGTATTCGGAGGAGGAACCCGCCTTGCAATGCCGAAGACAATCTACGCGCCGGACTCGTCGTCATTGAAGCCTGGTTCAGGGGCTACTGAGGGAGTCCTGGATTAGGGGGTGTCCGGATGGCCGGACTATAACCTTTGGCCGGACTCCTGGACTATGAAGATACAAGATTGAAGACTTCGTCTCGTGTCCGGATGGGATTTTCCTAGGCGTGGAAGGCAAGCTTGGTGATACGGATATGTAGATCTCCTCCCATTGTAACCGACTCTATGTAACCCTAACCCTCTCCGGTGTCTATATAAACCGGAGGGTTTTAGTCCGTAGGACAAACAACAATCATACCATAGGCTAGCTTCTAGGGTTTAGCCTCTCTGATCTCGTGGTAGATCTACTCTTGTACTACCCATATCATCAATATTAATCAAGCAGGAGTAGGGTTTTACCTCCATCGAGAGGGCGCAAACCTGGGTAAAAACATCGTGTCCCTTGTCTCCTGTTACCATCCGCCTAGATGCACAGTTCGGGACCCCCTACCCGAGATCCGCCGGTTTTGACACCGACACCCTTAGTATGTTTCTTTCGCGAGGCACTCTCGTTCGAGCCAACAAGCTGGCGCACATCTCCTGATCCGTGCCCCTCGGGTATCACGATACGAAGCGCTGGGTCTAGGCTCGGGTGAACAATAAGCCTCCGGGCGACGCTCCTAACAAGTTTTTTGCAGTTCCCTAACACCCGCAAGTCAAGGAAGGCCTCCGCAGGCACCAGGAAGCAAGTCCCTTGCGAGGAGGAGGCTACCCCAAGCATGCCAAGCTAAGTTACCCCTGCACAAAATAACAACACAACACGGAAACAACAAACACAGCATAATGATTGGGAAATCATAGCTCGATACATGCCCCCCGGGGCCCATACTGGTTTCTTCTTGATGCAGAAAAGAAAGGAAGAACAAAATAAAGCGGCGCCTGCCCCTACGGCGACCCACAGAGGCAGGCTCCTGGCGCCATCCTGAGCTCAGCCAGACCCCTCCTCGCGCTTCGGAGACGCGACGATGAGACGACCCGCTACCACCTTTGAAGCGGGCGCGGCGGCGTAGCGGCTGGTCGTAGCCACCGCTGCTGGAGCTATTGCCAGACGAAGAGCCGCCGTAGCTGGACGAGATGCGGTCGGCACCAAGAGCGGGTTCGCCCTCCTCCTCGTCCCGACCATCGCCAAGGCCGAGCACCTCCTCGCCGTCGTTCATCTCGGGGCAGCACCCGGCGCGGCGACCGTCTTCTCCAAACACCCTCACGTAGAGGGTCGCATCACCATCGTACTTGAAATGGAGGGTGCACCACCTGCCCAGGCCGCGCACGCGGGCGAACGTCTGCCAACCGCGGGGCAGAGCTATGTTGCCCGCAGTGGAGACCTCAACCACAACCCAAGAAGCTCTGCTGCAGCAGCCATCCGCTTGCAGCCAGAGCCCGCCTGGACCGGAGGCCGGCAGCTCGTCGGCGAAGAAGCGTGGAAGCTGAAGCGAGTTGCCGGCCGGGTTCTTTGACCAGACGACGAACTCCGACAACACCTCTGCAGAATGGAAACGCGGACGGGGAGGCCGCGCGACCATGGCGCGTCTCCCTCCGTCAATAGGGCTTCCACGACTGGAACGACTCCTGCCACGTGCAGCGGCGGCACCGCGGGAACGGGGGCCACGGTGGGGGTCGCGGTTTGCTTACGGGGATGGCCTCATCCACGCTTGTGCGCCAGGGAGCCGGGCCCCTCGCGAGGGGCCTTTCCCTTCTCTGCGGCGGAGAACCTCTTCGACGACGCCATTGGAGACGGCGGTGGAGCAGCAGAAGAAGAGGCAAGCGGAACGGCAAGAAATGAGCGATGGGGGCTCTACCCCCTCCTCATTTATAGAAGGAGAAGGCCACCCAGCTCCCCCATGATCACAGGTAATGATGGTTTTCCTTGCATGTCGCAGGGACTTGTCAAGTCGGGCAGTTGCTGAGGCAGCGTGGGGAAGCAAAGACGCCCACGTCCAATCAACCGCCTGGCGTCAACCAAGGTCGCAGGCTTTTGGGGCCCGCGGCGCTCCACACTTGACCTTTGGCTTCGCCTCGAAGCCAAGCCTGAGCACGCCTTGGGCCCGGGGGCTATTGTCGGTGTTCTGGGAACGGGGGTCCCCAGACTTGCCTGCCTGCGGCCCACGGCGTGGCTTTGCTAGCAGGCCTGTACGACCCATCTTCATCAACAAGGCATTCAAGACCCTCGCGAGGGGCCAAGCCTCGCGAGGTGGACGACACAAGACCTCCTCAGGAGCGGCCTCGCCAGGCAGGCTCGCAAGGGGCGGAGAGATCAAGGCAAGGCAACCCTCGCGAGGTTCTCATGACGTGAGCCATGACGATCGAGACCAGGCGGGCGCCAGCTTCCTTGTTTCCTCTTTGGTGCTAAGGGGGCAAGCGCAGGCGCGAAGTACCAAGGCATCAAGCAAAGGTTTCCATATCAGTGCAACGAGACCAAGACCAGTAGGACGGCAAGACGGAGGTCACCATGGAGCCCAAGTTGGCGTCACCACCAGAGCCTTTTGCAGGTGAAGACCGCTTTCGTCAGGATAAGTTGTACTAGCTGTCCCATTTCAAATTGGCCGTTGTTGGCTCCCTTCCTGCTCAATATTTGGGGAGAGGACCAGGGCCTCTATAAATAGGATTAGCCACCACCGTAGGAGGGGACAACTGAGCCTCAGGCATCTGATCCTTAACCACACACCAAGCACAAGAACACCTCAACCTCTAGAGGCTCTTCTTCTGTAACGCCCCGGATTCGATGCGCCAGGTGTCTGCCAGTTATTCGCTCTCGTTGCCATGTCATGTGCTTGCGTGTTGCACTTTGCCATGTCATCTTATGCATTTCATATCATGTCATCATGTACATCGCATTTGCATACGTGTTCGTCTCATGCATCTGGGCATTTTCCCCGTTGTCCGTTTTCCAATCCGGCACTCCTATGCCTCCCGGCGCCCTCTTTTACCTCTTTTCGTGTGCGGGTGTTAAACTTTCTCGGAATGACCCGAGGTTTGTCAAGGGGCCTTGGTATAGCACCGGTAGACCGCCTGTCAAGTTTCGTGCCATTTGGAGTTTGTTTGGTACCCCAACGGTTAACCGGGTAACCGCAAAAGCCTCTTTTTTGTGCAGCCCAACACCCCTTCCAAAGTGGCCCAAAACCCATCTAACTCCCATCCATGCTCTCGGTCGTTCGATCACGATCGCGTGGCCGAAAACCGCACCTCATTTGGACTCTCCTAGCTCCCTCTACCTATATATACACCTCCCCTCAAAATCGCGGTCAATCCCCCCCGAAACCCTAAAAATCGCCTCGCCGCACCCGGACATGTCCGCCGCCCGCCGGACACCCAGCGCCCGCCGCCTCCGCACCTCCCGGGCCGCCACGTGTCCCTCCTCTCTCCCAGCGCCCGCCCGCGCCCGAGGACCAGGCCCGCCGGGCCCGCCGCCGCCCGCCCGCCGCGCCGCCGCGCTGTCGCCGCCCGCCGCGCCTCCCGGCCTCCCAGCGCCGCCCCGAGCCAGCGAGCCTCGCCGCCGCCGACCTCGCCATCGCCTCCGCCCGGCAGCCCGCTCCGTCGTGCCTCGCCGGCACCCCGCCCAACCCGCCATGGTCGGCGGCCGAGCTCCGTCGCCGCCCGGCCCCAAGCCGTCCATCGGCCGGATCCGGCGTCCCTCGCCACGGATCCGGCTCCCCCGTGCTCCGGCGAGCCCCCTTCGACTCCGGCCGCCTCCCCTCACGAGCTCCGGCGATCCTCGGTTCGCGTGCCCACGGTTGACTTCCCCCCCCCCCTTCGAAATTCGTCTAAGTCCCGAATCTGCTAATATTTTCATGCATTTTCGTCGCATCATATCTCTGCATCCGTAGCTCCGTTTTGCGCGTATAATATGTAGAAATGTTCGGCTCGAAGAGTAGATCATTTCATCTCATTGCATCATTTTCATTTGAGCTCATCTTGATGCCCGAAATGCTGTTAGAAAAGTGCTATGTGATGTTAGTTTCTGTTTCTTAACAGAACTTGCACTTTTGCCATTTTTGCCATGATTGATGTGTGCACCCTATGAACTTGAGTCCTACATGTGTTTTGTAATATGCCATGCCATCTTTCCAGGGGTGTATGCTATGTATTTTTGTGATCTCTGTGGTGACTAGCACAATCATGCAAACTAGGCTTCATGATGTCGCTGATTTCATACTAATTACTGTTGATATTTTTATGCCATGTTAACTTGATGCTACTGAGAGAGATCCATGCATATTTTGAGAAACTTCAGTAAGGATGTTTTGTTATACATGTCTTGCTCTATCCATCCATGCCCTTTTTTGCAATTATGGAGTGCCATAGTTTGAGAAAATCGAGCTCTACTTTTGCTATAAAATGTTTCCTGGCAGGTTGTTTACATGTTATTCAATATTGCCAAGGTTGTTGTAGTTGATCCGTGTATTCTATGATGTTATTCTTGCCATGTATAGCTTCTATGCCATGTCTTCTTACTGTTAGTTGCCTTGCCATGCCATGTATTGCTCTGTGGTGAGGGGTTCAAGCTCACCAACATGCCTACTTATTGTTGTTCCTGCCATGTATGAATCTGTAATATAACTTGCCATGTTTACATGGGTGCCATCATATCTTCTGATCCTTTTTGGCTTATGGTCAGTATAGGGACTTCTGATCTATGCTTTGAGTAGAATCATGCCATGCCTTTGTTTGCCATGATAAGTTCCTGTAACATGTTGTGTGATAGCTCTAAACATTGCAACCTGATGTTATTTCTGCTAAAGTCTGAAACTGTTATTATTTGCAATCTTGCCATGTCATTTTGAGCATGTTCTAGTGATTTCTGGAGTTAGCTCAGTGTTCATGTTTTGTCATGCTTTACCTGTAAATCATGCCCATGCCTTTTGTTATTATGATGAGATGCTGTAGCATGTTGTTTTGATGCTTGCAATATGCCTAGTTGCTGTTTTGGTCAGATTGTTGTCATGACTTGTATAGGGTGTATGTGTTGCACCGTTGCTCCATTTTGAGTGTGCTCTATATGAAACTTGCTTGATTTTGCATATAGTTTCATATTATCATGTTGCATCCTTGTTTTGAGGTGTTTGCTTGATGTTTGTATGCATTTTGCATCAATGTCATGCTTAACTTGTTTTGCTCATATCTTCTAGGCCGTAGCTCCGAATCTAATGAACTTTATATGTAACTTGACTAGAATTTCGTGTAGATCATCGTGGTGCATTTTAACTTGCTGTTTAACAACTTGAACATAAGGTTTAATCAGTTCTGGACCAATTTCGAAATTTGCATATGAGGACTTACCGGAATTGTTATATGTTGTTTCCGGCCTCATTTAAACTTGCTTTGATGTGTTGCTCTTGTTTGCACCATCTCTTGCCATGAGTAGCTTCATGTAGTCTTGTCATGCATCATGTTTGTTGTGCATCATGTCTTGTTCATGTGTGGTGTGTTTACCTTGTTGTGTGCTTCTTCTTGTTAGTTCTGTTTAGTTGCGATCGTGAGGACTCGTTCGTCTCGCTTGGTTCGCTTCATCCGTTCATCTTCTTCATGGACTCGTTCTTCTTCCTAGCGGGATTTCAGGCAAGATGACCGCTACCCTGGATCTCACTACTATCATTGCTATGCTAGTTGCTTCGTTCTATCGCTATGCTGCGCTACCTATTACCTGTTTATCAAGCCATCCCAAATTGCCATGAACCTCTAACTCGTTGTGACCCTTCCTATGCAAACCGTTGTTTGGCTATGTTACCGCTTTGCTCAGCCCCTCTTATTGCGTTGTTAGTTGCAGGTGAAGATGAAGTTTGTTCCTTGTTGGAACATGGAGATGTTGTTCCTTGTTGGAACATGTTTACTTGTTGGGATATCACAATATATCATATATTATTAATGCATCTATATACTTGGTAAAGGGTGGAAGGCTCGGCCTTATGCCTGGTGTTTTGTTCGCTCTTGCCGCCTAGTTTCCGTCATATCGGTATTATGTTCCCGGATTTTCCGTCCCTAACGCGGTCGGGTGATTTATGGGACCCCTTGACAGTTTGCTTTGAATAAGACTCCTCAAAGAAGGCCCAACATTGGTTTTACCATTTGCCTCACCTATGCCCTTTTTCCTTGGGTTTAGGAGCAGGGTCATCTTTATTTAGCCCCCGGGCGGTGCTCCTTCAGTGTTGGTCGAACCGAGGCAACCTGGGGCCACTGCACGGGAAACTTCGAGGCTTGGTTTTACTCGTAGCTTGACTTATCCGGTGTGCCCTGCGAGCGAAGTGCGTGCGACTCCTATCGGGATTTGTCGGCACATCCGGCGGCTTTGCTGGTCTTGTTTTATTCTGTCGAAATGTCTTGTAGCGGGATTCGAGACTGATCGGGTCTTCCGGGAGAAGGAATATGCCGTTGATCGCGAGAGCTTATCATGGGCTAAGTTGGGACACCCCTGCAGGGTATAAACTTTCGAGAGCCGTGCCCGCGGTTATGTGGAAGATGGGAATTTGTTAATATCCGGTTGTAGTATACTTGAAGCAAACTCTTCTAAATTACACCAACCGTGTGTGTAACCGTGAGTGTCTCTTTTCGGGGTTGATCGAGAGGAGAACACGGTTTCTGGGTTATGTCTGACGTAAGTAGGGGTTCAGGATCACTTCTTGATCATTACTAGTTGACGACCGTTCCTTTGTTTCTCTTCTCGCTCTCATTTGCGTATGTTAGCCACCATATATGCTTAGTCGCGGCTGCAACCTCACCACTTTATCCCTTCCTTTCCCATTAAGCTTTGCTAGTCTTGATACCCATGGTAATGGGATTGCTGAGTCCTCGTGGCTCACAGATTACTACACCACCGATTGCAGGTACAGGTTTGCGATGATCATGGCGTGAGGCGATGTTTGCTTGTCTTGGAGTTTCTTCTTACGCTTCTTGATCGGGGATAGGTTCGGTCGGCAGCTGGGCTAGCAGGTGGATGTCGTTTGAGTTTCTGTTTATGTTTCATCCGTAGTCGGATGTTGATCTTGTATATGATGTCGATGTATTATTGTGGCATTTGTGCCTTATGTATGTATCCCTATATATTATGTAATGTTGATGTAATGATATCCACCTTGCAAAAGCGTTTCAATATGCGGGTCTATCCTTGGTGGGACCGTTGAGTTCCTTTTGGATAGGGTCGCATATTGGGCGTGACAAGTTGGTATCAGAGCCTCGACCGACCCTAGGAGCCCCCTTGATTGATCGTGTAGTTTGGCTGTTGTTGAGTCTAGAAGAAAAACTTTTCGGAGTCTATTTATATCGGAGAGTAGGAATTCTTTTTACTCCTCTGCCCCTTCGTCGCTCTGGTAAGGAATCTTGACGTAGGTGTTTTGAATTACTCCTCTTCCCCTTCAAATTTTTCTTTAGGATCACGCAGTTGGTTTTTCCGGTAGTTGTTCCTCAGCTCTTTTCATCCGGTGCATTTCTCGTCAAGTCGACTCGACCCTCTTCATCTTTGAGTTCAATCCTCTGTTGTTTTCTTTTCCCACCCGCCCACCCTTCTTCTTCTCGGAACCGTAGTCCGTAATCGAGTATCCATCCCGCTCGTGTGAAGTTTTTGCTCTCTCTCCTCAATGATTTTAACTGGTGTTTTCTCTTCAAGATATTCGTCGTTTCCCCTTCCAAGTTGCCTTTGTTTTCCCGCCCTCCCACCCTTTTTTCTTCTCGGAGTTTGAGTCTGTTTCGACCAGCTATCTCATTCGTGCGGAACCTCTTCAGTCTTTCGTAAATTATTTCAACCGGTGAATTCTCGTCTCGGTGAACATTCTTCATCTCTTTTTCTTCTCCGGTGGATCCAATTCAAGTTTTTCGTTGTCGATCGTATTCTTTCCCTTAGCTCAAATATTTCCATTTGCTCGTTCGCCTCTCGCCAGTTTATCATTCCGGAGTTCCGAAGACATCTCAGGAGATTCGTCTGTGTTGCAATTAATTCGAGATTGTCACCTCAGTCAAATATTTCAGTTCTTCCGGTGCATCATCTATCGGTTCAACATCCCTTTCCAACGGTGTTTTCTTTTAGTGGGCCCTAACCCACAGGTCTTTTCCCAGGATCTTACCTGACTCTTCTAATTCCCCCGGAGTTATTCTCAATTCTTTTCAAGCGTGACATAAGAATGGATTCCATCAGTCACATGCCTTTTCCAAGATCAATTTCAAATCATTTCATTGTTGGCTCAACCTCTTTGTATTTCATTCTCCCGGAGTACCTCAACGATTCTGCATGGTGGTTCTCGTCGTCATTCTCAACATTTGAAGACCGTCGTAGATTTTTCTCTTAAATCTTGTCCGTTCTCCCGGAGATTCATGGTGCTAGCTCGATGTTAGCCTATCTATTTGTTTCGAGTCATGCAAATTCTTTTCATCCATCCGAAGTATTTCAGGAGTTGCTTTCTCTCTCAATCATCTGGAGGCCATCTTTTCGGAAGATTTCTTCGTTCCAAGTTTTCAAAGTCGTTTTCCAATTATTCTATATCTGTGCCCTTTCGTTCGTCTCAATATTCTTCCGGTGCTTCGTTCAAGTATTCTTCTATCAGTTCGCGATCTCCTCTTGCATTTTAATTCCCTCAAGTATCTTCGTCCTTTTCTAATTCTTTCCGGCGATTCGTTCTCTTCTCCTCGTTCATTTTCATTTCTTACGGTGGTTCGTTCAAGATTCTTTTTCCTTGTTTATCATTTTAATCCATTCGTTCTTTTCAACCTACCGGTGGTTCATGAAGACCTTCTCAAGTTTGCGACATGTCACTTCTCAATTCTTTCTCAAGAAGAATAAGTATTATGCAAAATCCATTGTTGGTCATCAATTTAATTTGATGAAGGATAAGCATACAATAAATCTTATTCTTATTTCCTCAAAGAGTTTAATCCCTTTCTTCAGAGTTTGTTCTTGTTGAATAAATTCTAGTTTCAAGTGTTTCATCTTTTCTTTTCCGGAGTTCAAATTTCCTTGGTCTTTTCGTCGGAACCTCCGTCTAAATCATCATAAGCTTTAACCTTATTCTTTCATCCTTCAATTTTATCTCATCATTCTTTGGTTTACGGAGTTCTTCATGGTGGTTCTTCAGGATTTAATTCATTCTTCAAGAGTTCATCTATGTTCTTTTGGAGGATCTCAAGTATCTTTCTTCTTGCATATCAAAGTGCAATTAATTCTCCATATCCTTTTGAAATGAAGTTTTGCATTTCTTCGTTCTTCTCAGCTATCCAATCATTTTCGTTTGTGGCCGGTTATCACCTTATGATCTTGAGATGTTACCTATAAGTCCACAACAAGCTTATTCTTTTGTTGTTGAATTTCCAACAACTCCGTTCAATCCTTTCTTGTAAGGTTGCTTTCAATTTCATTCGTGGCATAAGTTGTCATTTTCTTCTCCGTTATTTTCTTTCAACTCTTTCAATTCTTCCGGAGGCATTGTGTCGTTCCTCTCGGCAAGTATCATTCCGTCTTCTCAACTTCATGTTCGAATCATTCCATTTTTAGTCGGAGTGCTGCCTAAATCCTTTTAGTCTTATTCGTTTCTTTTCTCATTCTAACCACTCTGGTTAGAACGAGTGGTTTCATAGTCTATCTGATTCCGTGAGCTTTTGATTCTCGTCATTCTCGTCATTCCTCTCTTCTTCTCGAGTGCTCTCGATTCTTTGCTTCTTATCTTGAGTTCTTGTTTCACCTCTCCCTTTTTCCCTTCTGTCTCGGTCCTAAGATCTCGAGACGAGATCTCTTGTTAGTGGAGGAGTGTTGTAACGCCCCGGATTCGATCGCCAGTGTACGCGATTATCTATTTGTCGTTGCCATGTCATGTGCTTGCGTGTTGCACTTTGCCATGTCATATTATGCATTTCATCTCATGTCCTCATGTGCATCGCATTTGCATACGTGTTCGTCTCATGCATCCGGGCATTTTCCCCGTTGTCCGTTTTCCAATCCGGCACTCCTATGTCTCCCGGCGCCCTCTTTTACCTCTTTTCGTGTGCGGGTGTTAAACTTTCTCGGAATGGCCGAGGTTTGTCAAGCGACCTTGGTATAGCACCGTGAACCGCTGTCAAGTTTCGTGCCATTTGGAGTTCGTTTGGTACTAGCAGTTAACAGGGTAACATAAAAGCCTCTTTGTGTGCAGCCCAACACCCTTCAAAGTGGCCCAAAACCCATCTAACTCCCATCCATGCTCTCGGTCGTTCGATCACGATCGCGTGGCCGAAAACCGCACCTCATTTGGACTCTCCTAGCTCCCTCTACCTATATATACACCTCCCCCTCCAAAAATCGCAGTCCAATCCCCCCCGAAACCCTAAAAATCGCCTCGCCGCACCCGGACATGTCCGCCGCCCGCCGGACACCCCGCGCCGCCGCCTCCGCACCACTCGCGGGCCGCCACGTGTCCTCCTCTCTCTCGCGCCGCCCGGCCAGCGCTGCCCGAGGCCAGCCCGCCCGGCCGGCCGCGCGCCGTCCGCGCCTCCCGGCCTCCTGGCGCCGCCCCGAGCCAGCGAGCCTCGCCACCGCCGCACCTCGCCATCGCCTCCGCCCGCCCGGCCCGCTCCGTCGTGCCTCGCCCGGCACCCGCCCAACCCGCCATGGCGGCGAGCGGAGCTCCGCCCGCCCCGCCCCTTGCGAATCCATCGGCGGATCCGGCGTCCCTACGCCCCGGATCCGGCTCCCCCTCTCTCGGCGAGCCCCGCCGACTCGGCCGCCTCCCTCGCGAGCTCCGGCGATCCTCGGTTCGCGTGCCCACGGTTGACTTCCCCCCCTCGAAATTCGTCTAAGTCCCGAATCTGCTAATATTTTCATGCATTTTCGTCGCATCATATATCTGCATCCGTAGCTCCGTTTTGTGCGTGTAATATGTCGAAATGTTCGGCTCGAAGAGTAGATCATTTCATCTCATTGCATCATTTTCATTTGAGCTCATCTTGATGCCCAAAATGCTGTTAGGAAAGTGCTATGTGATGTTAGTTTACATTTCTTATGAACTTGCACTTTTGCCATTTTGCCATGATTGATGTGTGCACCCTATGAACTTGAGTCCTACATGTGTTTTGTAATATGCCATGCCATCTTTCCAGGGTGTATGCCATGTATTTTTGTGATCTCTGTGGTGACTAGCACAAGTATGCAAACTAGGCTTCATGATGTCATTTGATTTCATACATTCTGCTGATATTTTTATGCCATGTTAACTTGATGCTACAGAGAGATCCATGCATATTTTGAGATACTTCAGTAAGGATGTTTTGTTATACATGTCTTGCTCTATCCATCCATGCCCTTTTTGCAATTATGGAGTGCCATAGCTTGAGTTAATCGAGCTCTACTTTTGCTATAAAATGTTTCTGGCGGGTTGTTTACATGTTATTCAATTTTGCCAAGGTTGTTGTAGTTGAATGTTATTCTTGCCATGTATAGCTTCTATGCCATGTATTCTTACTGTTAGTTGCCTTGCCATGCCATGTATTGCTCTGTGGTGAGGGTTCAAGCTCACCAACATGCCTACTTATTGTTGTTCTGCCATGTATGAATCTGTAATATAACTTGCCATGTTTACATGGGTGCCATCATATCTTCTGATCCTTTTTGGCTTATGGTCAGTATAGGGACTTTTGATCTATGCTTTGAGTAGAATCATGCCATGCCTTTGTTTGCCATGATAAGTTCCTGTAACATGTTGTTTGATAGCTCTAAACATTGCAACTTTGATGTTATTTACGCTAAAAGTCAAGCTGTTATTATTTGCAATCTTGCCATGTCATTTTGAGCATGTTCTAGTGATTTCTGGAGTTAGCTCAGTGTTCATTTTTTGTCATGCTTTACCTGTAAATCATGCCCATGCCTTTTGTTATTATGATGAGATGCTATAGCATGTTGTTTTGATGCTTGCAATATGCCTAGTTGCTGTTTTGGTCAGATTGTTGTCATGACTTGTATAGGGTGTATGTGTTGCACCGTTGCTCCGTTTTGAGTGTGATCTATATGAAACTTGCTTGATTTTGCATATAGTTTCATATTATCATGTTGCATCCTTGTTTTGAGGTGTTTGCTTGATGTTTGTATGCATTTTGCATTAATGTCATGCTTAACTTGTTTTGCTCATATCTTCTAGGCCGTAGCTCCGAATCTAATGAACTTTATATGTAACTTGACTAGAATTTCGTGTAGATCATCGTGGTGTATTTTAACTTGCTGTTTAACAACTTGAACATAAGGTTTAATCAGTTCTGGACCAATTTCGAAATTTGCATATGAGGACTTACCAGAATTGTTATATGTTGTTTCCGGCCTCATTTAAACTTGCTTTGATGTGTTGCTCTTGTTTGCACCATCTCTTGCCATGAGTAGCTTCATGTAGTCTTGTCATGCATCATGTTTGTTGTGCATCATGTCTTGTTCATGTGTGGTGTGTTTACCTTGTGGTTTGCTTCTTCTTGTTAGTTCTTGTTTCGTTGCGATCGTGAGGACTCGTTCGTCTACGCTTGGTTCGGCTTCATCCGTTCATCTTCTTCATGGACTCGTTCTTCTTCCTAGCGGGATTTCAGGCAAGATGACCGCTACCCTGGATCTCACTACTATCATTGCTATGCTAGTTGCTTCGTTCTATCGCTATGTTGCGCTACCTATTACCTGTTTATTAAGCCATCCCAAATTGCCATGAACCTCTAACTCGTTGTCACCCTTCCTATGCAAACCGTTGTTTGGCTATGTTACCGCTTTGCTCAGCCCCTCTTATTGCGTTGTTAGTTGCAGGTGAAGATGAAGTTTGTTCCTTGTTGGAACATGGAGATGTTGTTCCTTGTTGGAACATGTTTACTTGTTGGGATATCACAATATATCATATATTATTAATGCATCTATATACTTGGTAAAGGGTGGAAGGCTCGTCCTTATGCCTGGTGTTTTGTTCCACTCTTGCCGCCCTAGTTTCCGTCATATCGGTATTATGTTCCCGGATTTTGCGTCCCTAACGCGGTCGGGTGATTTATGGGACCCCCTTGACAGTTCGCTTTGAATAAGACTCCTCCAAAGAAGGCCCAACATTGGTTTTACCATTTGCCTCACCTATGCCCTTTTTCCCTTGGGTTTCGGAGCCGAGGGTCATCTTTATTTTAGCCCCGGGCGGTGCTCCTTCGAGTGTTGGTCCGAACCGAGCAACTCTTGAGGGCCACCACGGGAAACTCGAGGCTTGGTTTTACTCGTAGCTTGACTTATCCGGTGTGCCACGAGAGCGAGTACGTCGCGACTCCTATCGGGATTTGTCGGCACATCCGCGGCTTTGCTGGTCTTGTTTTATTGCTGTCGAAATGTCTTGTAGCCGGATTCCGAGACTGATCGGGTCTTCCGGGAGAAGAATATCCTTCATTGATCGCGAGAGCTTATCATGGGCTAAGTTGGGACACCCTTGCAGGGTATAAACTTTCGAGAGCCGTGCCCACGGTTATGTGGCAGATGGGAATTTGTTAATATCCGGTTGTAGTATACTTGAAGCAAACTCTTCTAAAATACACCAACCGTGTGTGTAACCGTGAGTGTCTCTTTTGGGGTTGATCGAGAGGAGAACACGGTTTCGGGTTATGTCGGCGTAAGTAGGGGTTCGGATCACTTCTTGATCATTACTAGTTGACGACCGTTCCTTTGTTTCTCTTCTCGCTCTCATTTGCGTATGTTAGCCACCATATATGCTTAGTCGCTGTGCAACCTCACCACTTTATCCCTTCCTTTCCCATTAAGCTTTGCTAGTCTTGATACCCATGGTAATGGGATTGCTGAGTCCTCGTGGCTCCTGATTACTACATCACCGATTGCGAGTACAGGTTTGCGATGATCATGGCGTGAGAGTGATGTTTGCTTGTCTTGGAGTTTCTTCTTACGCTTCTTGATCGGGGATAGGTTCGGTCGGCAGCTGGGCTAGCGAGGTGGATGTCGTTTGAGTTTTGTTTATGTTTCATCCGTAGTGGGATGTTGATCTTATATATGATGTTGATGTATTATTGTGGCATTTGTGCCTTATGTATGTATCCCTATGTATTATGTAATGTTGATGTAATGATATCCACCTTGCAAAAGCGTTTCAATATGCGGGTCTATCCTTGGTGGGACCGTCGAGTTCCTTTTGGATAGGGTCGCATATTGGGCGTGACATCTTCCCCTTCTATTGTTCATCATCAGCCCAAGAGGCAATCCACCACCACCACCACACTGGAGTAGGGTATTACACCACAACGATGGCCCGAACCAGTATAAATCTTGTGTCCCTTGTGTTGTGAGTTCGTCGAGTTCGTTCTTGAGATCTTAGCAAGCTAGGACATGGATCGGTAGGGGGAGAACTTCGCGTGCACCCTAGTGTTCGTACCTTGAGGGTTTTGCCGGAATCCGTGATCCGACAACGGGGAGTGGCTACAGTGAACGCCCACCAGGCGGCGGGACTGTAGCCACGCTCCCCCCAACAAAGCACACATCATCAGCGGCATGACTACAGTACTAAGAAGCCGGCAAAACCCGCCAGCGGCGGGAGCGGCCTGTCGGCCAAGTACGAGATAGCCGGCGGAGAAGCCGGCGACTAGAGACACTGACAGTCGGGTCCTACCACTCGACCAGATTACCATTGTACCCCTGGGGGGTAGGCCTATATAAACCCCCCAGGGCACCCATGCAAAGGGTTCAGCCCCTGAGATACTACACACACCACGTAGAGGGTGGAGTAGAGCTAGCCCTGCCCTTCTTCCTCCTCTAGCCAAACAGCTCAACAGCACTTGTAGTCACTTGTTGAGTTAGTGATCATGCGGAGACCCCGTAGAGCAGGACTAGGGGTGTTATCACCTAGGAGAGCCCCGACCCTAGGTAAATTGCGCCAACGTTCGTGTCTACGCATTATCCCGTTTCCAGGCACCGGTGACGTCTTACTAGCTCCCACCATGATAAGCCATCCTTTCGCATATGTCGCCCCAAACCCCCGACAGCTGCTCACCACACACCAGGGCGCTCCAGGGGGCTTGGCACGCCCTGGTGTCTTGTGGGCACTAGGCAGCCCCCTCTAGTAGTTATTTGCTCCAGTAGTTTTTATATATTCCAAAATAATTCTCCGTAAATTTTCAGCTCATTTGGAGATGTGCAAAATAGGTATCTCTGACGTAGCTTTTTCAGGTCCAGAATTCTAGCTACCGTATTCTCCCTCTTTGTGTAAACCTTGCATATTATGAGAGAAAAGGCATTAGAATTACTCCATAAAGAATTATTATGCATAAAAACATTATAAATAACAATAGGAAAACATGATGCAAAATGGACGTATCAACTCCCCCAAGCTTAGAGCTTGTTTGTCCTCAAGAGAAAGCCGATATCGAAAATCATGTCCACATGGTTAGAGAGAGAGAGGTGTCGATAAAAACAAAATACAGACATAGTAGCATCATGCTTATTATTATAATACCAACAAAGTTTGTTATAATGATCTATCATATAAGTTCTCATGAGCAAGTAACAATTCATCACAACATCGAAAGTAAAAGGCATAAACTTTACTGAAAACCAAAAAAGTATGTCCTCAGTCAACTTTGCAACTACAATTCATCATATTTTCAGGAAGGGTGGCATATTGGAGCCTTTTGGCAAGTCCACAAACTCAACCATCTTTTAATCTTCTATGTTTGCTAACACTCTGTAACATCCCAAAATTCTAAATTTTGGAATGTTATAATAAATAGATAGAGTTGATTGATTGTTTGATTGATTGAGTGAAATTCGAAACCTTTTTGAAAGTTAAATGAGAGGGAATAAAAGGACTTTCCCAAACTTTCATTTTCTTTTCGATCTTCATGAATTCAAATTCTTTTCACCACAAAACCACGGAGAGAAGATGACATGACTTCTTCCATTTATTTAAATAACAAGGGGTGTTGAAAATATTTGAATTTCATTTGGAAAATATTTCCAATTCGGAACTTTATGCAACTCAATGATTTTCACGGCGAAGATAAAATGACTTCTTCAAAACATATGAAATATGAGTTGGGAGTTTCAAAAATTAAATTCAAAGTTCTTTTGAATTTATTTTCAATTTGGAGTTATTTGAGTTTTATTCAAATTATTTTCTCTAAAAATAAAATATATGGAAAATAGGGTAACATGATTCCCTACATCGAGAAAAATGGTTATAAATAAATTTGAATTAATTTTGGTATTTTTAAAATGATTTTTGTTGGATTTTATTAGAGCGAAGCACTCTTTGCTTTATTTGAATTTTGTGTATTTTATTTGAAGCTAGAATAATGTTCATCATGTAGGAAATCTTTTTCTGAAAATTTTGATAAAATATATGCCTATATAATATTTTTTTGTTTATTTGGTTTTATTTATTTTGTTTGTCTGGAATTTACAAAAAGTTTACATTGGGCCGGCCCAATAGCCGGGCCAGCAGCAGCCCAACCGCGCCGCCCGTCACCCCATGACCGACTCAGCGGAGTCCGCCACCGCCACAGTTCGCGGGCGTCTCCCACCGGACTCCTCCTCTCATGCCCCTTTCCCAGGCCACCGCCTCCCCGCCCTCTTTAAAAGGCCACCATGGGACCCCAGGTCCCGTTTTCGCCGCCGCCGCCGCCCCTCGCCAGATCCGCCACCGCCGTCGCCAGTTGCGGCCGCCGCCAGCGTTACAAAGCCGCCGCCGCCGCTGCTGTTACATGCCACCCGTGCTCTTCGCCACCTCCCACGACGCCGGAGCAGCCGCCCGGCAGACCAGCGCCGCCCAGACGCCCTGCTCGCGGAGCCATCCACTGCCGTTCACGGACTCGCGGACACACCTAGCTGCGGATCCGCGGTTTCTTGACTGACGGTTTAATCGAACCGCCCGAACGGTAATAAAACCGACCGGTTTCGTTTCGTTTTTTTATAAAACCATTTTCTTATTAGCTATTTAGAGAACGTTCATTAGGTTAGGTTCAGCAGTGAACGGTTTTCACTGGTTAGCGTTCGACAACGAACGTTCGCTCAGTAAGTTTTTCTTTTTATTTTCTTTCCAGGGACCTATTTGTAGTATTTATTTACAAAATAGCCCCTGGTTTTCAAACCCTCACAACTTTTTACTCGTTAGTCCAAATCCCACGTAACCAACGCCCACTTCTTCGTTATGATCCCCTCTATCCAGTAATCCAACTCAAACATGTTTTTGAAAGTTTAAAATTTGAATTAGATCAGATTTGAATTTGAACTTTGTTTGATCATAACTTGATTTTCGTAACTCCGATTTAGTTGATTCTTTTTGCAAATTAAAGCTCTTGACATAAACTTTCTGATAAGGCCAAATTCACATAATTGTGGTACTGTTAGAAATTGTTTTATGTTGCAAGAGTTATTTGCTTGGTTTTGATGTTCTCCGAATCGTTTTCTTCGTTTGGTCCGATGTTTTGAGTGATTGCTTATGTGTGGCTACTATTGCTTGCTTACGTTAGATTGACCGGAGTGTGACGAGTAGAACTATCAAGAGTTTTGAGTGCGAATCATCTTCATCAACATTGCAGGCAAGTTCACACTTTGATCATATCCCTTTTCATACCCAGTTTTTATTGCATTAGATCAATCCTCAAACATTGCATGATTAGGATCTAATTAAATTGTGGGTTTTGGGAAGTAGTTTGAGGTATTACCTATTACCTGATTTATTTTCAAACCCTTGGGAGTTACTTCTACGTTTGCTTACTATGCCATGCTATGCTAGTAGGCGTGGATTGGGTGAGTGTATTCCATGATGACGTGAGATTGTTAATTAATGGTTTATTTAAGGTGGCAACTTAAACACACATCCGGGTGGATTGAGGCACCTGGTTTCCATCGAGGACTTGCCTGTATTTCTTGGACCGCCACCCAGGCTCAAAGGGATCATGAGATTATTCATGCTAGAAACTTCCGTGTGCAGCCACATGCTACTATGGGCTCTAGCATAGTTGACTAAGTTGTGCGAACTCTTACGGGTAGACTAGCTGATGTAGGGGTAGTAGGTTGGTACAGTCTACCCAAGCGTAAGGTGCTAAGCGCTTACGAAGACTATGTCTCGGTCATCCATTTCTCAAACACCATGTAGTCACGAGAAATCAAGCGAGGCGATCGAGTCTTGTGGGGAAAAGTGCACAAACCTCTGCAGAGTGTATAAACTAATCATGGTTAGCCGTGTCCCGGTTATGGACATCTTGAGTATCTAGTACTTGGATTATCATGTGAATCTCATCATGTTACTCTAATTAATATTGTTGGGTTGTTAATGAGTACTTTTAATTGGGAATGAGGATCTGTCAACCATTCTCAATGTTTAACAACCACCATGATAGTTAAATAAATTTATTCCTTTGCGGTAGGGAAAAATTGGCTTTTATAAAACCCTTATAACCATAGAGCTTTTCCACCATCCAAATATGCATGTAGTCATAGCCATATTTCAGCATTGCTCTCTGATGTGAATTTGCGGTACATTCAATGTACTTACCCTTTGTGGCTGCAACGTATCATGTTGCGGGATCTTCTGACAGTAAGTGATACGTTAGGGTTCTGATTTCTACACTCAACTTTGCCGTTGGTGTTGATGGGAATCCACAACCTTGTTACTTCGCTATTTGGATTGAGGTAATAGTATTTACGTTATTTATACATGTGATTTACCTCTGTTATAAATCCTCGAGTCTTGTGTGTGTCGACATACCGATCCGAGGATGACACTTAAGCACAGAGACTTGATCCATTCGGGTCGGGTCGCTACAAGATGGTACCAGAGCACATGTTGACTGTAGGACGTGACCCTAGAAACTGGCAAGCCCATATGAAAGTTTTTTTTCTCTACAACTTCATTTTGAAAAAGATCTTTTACCTCTCTTCTCTTCTAAGCTTATTAAAATATCCCCTTTTAGTGAGACTATACCCTTTTCCCCTTTTGACCCCTCGAAGATTCGACTGATGAGACCACTCCAAGGAGTACCAGATATCGGACAACTAAGACCACTTCGGAATGAAGAGGATTTTACCGAGCATTATAATGATGGAAACTACGACAGATAAAGACTTCGAAGACTAGGAGAATATGAAGAATTTCCAGATTTTTATGACCTAGGAAGGTTACGCTTATGGAATTTGGTGACTATGGAAGTTATCAATACCGAGATTAAGGTGTATTGGAGTAAGACCGAACATGGAGAGAGTTAAAAACTCAAAGTTTTTGTCAAGGAAACCCTAAGGCAGGAGATATCAACTATGGAATGGTAGTTCATGGAAATGACAAGAGCAAAAACATGGCAATCCATGATGTTGTTAACCGCCTATGCTATTGTCACCATGCGGAGTTAAGCGTGCAGATGCATGGAAGAATTGGATGGTAGAAGGCTGAAGGAGCATCCGTCAGCGAAGCATGCAGTTTTAACATAGCTGGTGCATCACCAGGATCTGGAGTATTACATCAAGAAGTTTAGGGTGGATCTGCAGGAAGCCGTATTTGAGAAGGAAGCAGTTCGTGAAGAACCCAGGTCCCAGAAGATTAAAGTAGCCAAGCTAGAGGATCCAAACCTTGAGACATCAAAGATTTGTCAGGAACTGAAGGACAGTTCGACCATGGTCCATGTCGAGGATGATGAAACCCAGGAGTTTGGAATGCAACTCCAGAAATATTAAAGGACGCCACGCGAGATTTCGCGTCAACAGAGATGATCTAGCAAAAGAATTTTAGAAGGACAAGCATGATCGGAAGAAGCCATCGGAGACATGAACAAGACTTGAAGAGTTTGACGACATTGACCTTTAGAAGACCATACCCCAGTTATATACCTTCGTTAGATGCGACGATTGTGAGCTGTCATTTGTTTGATGTTTTTCCGACAGCCACAATAAAACCTGTCTTTTCAAAACTTTTGTTTGTATTGTGTGCATCCCTCTCGATCTCTCTTATCCCACCCCAATCCCATGGACCCGTTAGAGGAAGAATGGAGATGAGCCTGTATTTTCTGGACCGATGAGTAAATTGGAGACAGACCGATGGATTGAGAACATGGAAGATCATATGAAGAATAACACTATAGCTGGAAAGTATATGACCCAGCATGCTCTTCAGTGCTTTGAAAGAGGTGCTGCTACCTGGTAGAAGATGTACCAAACCATCAATGGATGGCAAGGAGTAACCACTTGGAAGGAATTTAAGTGGACTTTGTTAAAGTCTTGGCTTGTGTCCCAGAAGTTGAGGCCTTATGGAAAAGATATGAAGAAACCTTGTGCATACAAGCTTTGTGGAGAAATAGGACACAACCATAAAGAAAATAAGGAATGAGATAAATGGCTTGCACCGGTTGAATTAAATGGCTTGAATGAGATAACACCCTCGAAATATCTTGAACGGATTGAGAATGGAAACACAAGTCTTGTGAGATATTTTCAGCACTCCAGAACAAATGAATAGGAAGAAGTGAATGATTAAGAGGTGCATCGGCATGAGAAATCATTAGAAACGAGGAAAGGAATATGATGAATATCGAAAGCTTGAATTGGATCCACCGGAGAAGAAACAACAATGAAGGATGATGAACTTGGAGCTGTTGAGCATCTTCATGAGGGATCACTGGATCAGAACATTGATTGAAAAGAGTGAAGAGACTTCACATGAATAAATGGATACTTGATTAAAATATATAAGTCCTTGCAGAAAAGGGTGGGAGGGCGGGAAAACAAAGACAACTTGGGATGGATGAAACAAACACCGTCGAGAAAACTAAGAATTGACCTCGCAAATGTTGAAATGATCGGATCCACTTAAAGAGAAGCACGCCGGTTAGGAAAAGAATTAACATGACGACCTCAATGATCAAGAATGATTAGTATTCATATAGCAATATGAGAACACCGTTTAGGAAAGGTATGGATTCAACATTTGACTTCGAAGCAACTCGAATACCACAAATAAAACAAAACAAAGGATTTGGCTTGCAGAATAAGCCGGAACAAATACATATGATAGAGATTTACCCAATCTCATATCATGCATCTGTCGGAAAGATATTCTAGGAGCTACTTGAATACCCACCTATAAACTCCGAAACTTTACGGTTATGCAATCTGGTGTTGGGGATACGGGGGACACAAAATATATCACCCAAACTAACAATACCTAGATCCATTGTATCCATCCGTCAACACATAACCAAGAAACCTTCGAAATCGTGTACCTCAACCTTGAAAAGCATCCGTTATCGAGTTATGGCAATACTCCCGAACTCCCGATCTTGGTTGGCGTCGAGGTTATCTCACCAACAACTGCATAAAAGAGATTTTCGATGTTGGCAAAACTCGGGTATTCAGGCGCAGCGATAAAATTGTGGCGACAACACCTCGGAGCTCAACTCCCGGGACACGCCACAACCCCTAAATGTCAGGAGGCACCAAGAACAATGTTCTCGTCACAAGACTATCGGAACGGTCCCAAGATACCCGCGTGATCCTAAATAAATTTCATGAAATTTGTGGAGAGGAAAGACAAAACATCTACGTCAGGAGGCCTCACCAAAGCGATGAAGGGACTGAGGAGTAAAAAGAATCCTACTCTCCGATATATATAATCCTAAGACTCAAAATAGTTTTCTTCTAGACTCAACAGCGGCCAACAAACAAGGGGGCTCCTATGGTCGGTCGAGGCTCTGATACCAACTTGTCACGCCCAAGATGCGACCCTAGCCTAAAGGAACTCAAAGGTCCCACCAAGGATAGAAGCGCATCTTGAAGACGCTTTTGCAAGGTGGATATCATTACATCAACATTACATAATAGTGGGGATACATCCAATACATACAATGTCACATGAATACAACAATACAACATACAAGATCAACATCCGACTACGGATGAAACATAAACAAAAACTCAAACAATATCCACCCTGCTAGCCCAGGCTGCCGACCTGGAACCTATCCCATGATCGAAGAAGAAGCAGAAGGAGAACTCCAAAACAAGCAAACATCGCTCTCGCATCATGATCATCGCATAACCTGTACCTTCAACTGTTGTTGTAGTAATCTGTGAGCCACGAGGACTCAGCAATCCCATTACCATGGGTATAAAGACTAGCAAAGCTTAATGGGAAAGGAAGGGGTAAAGTGGTGAGGTTGCAGCAGCGGCTAAGCATATATGGTGGCTAACATACGCAAATGAGAGCGAGAGAGAAAACAAAGGCGGTCGCCAACTAGTAATGATCAAGAAGTGATCCGAACTCCACGCTTCGTCGGACATAACCCGAAACCGTGTTCTCCTCTCGATCAACCCGAAAAGAGACACTCACGCAGTTACGCTACGGTTGGTGTATTTTAGAAGAGTTTACTTCAAGTTTACTACAACCGGATATTAACAAATTCCCATCGCCACATAACCGCAGGGCACGGCTCTCGAAAGTTTAAACTCTGCGGGGTGTCCCAACTTAGCCCATGATAAGCTCTCGCGATCAACGAAGGATATTCCTTCTCCCGGGAAGACCCGATCAGTCTCGGAATCCGGCTACAAGACATTTCGACAGCAATAAAACAAGACCAGCAAGACCTCCGGCGTGCCGACATCCGATAGTAGCAGCGTATCTCGTCTCGAGCCACGACCGGATGAGCGACGTACAACTAGAACCAGCCCGAAGTTTCCCGAGGTGGCGGCGCAAGTGGCTCTAGTTTGGACCAACACTTAGACAAGCATTGGCCGGGGGCTAAAATAAAGATGACCCTTGGGATGCGCGACTCCCAAGGGAAAAAGGTAATAGGTGAGGCAAATGGTAAAACCAATGTTGGGCCTTGCTGGAAGAGTCTTATTCAAAGCGAGCTGTCAATGGGGTCCCATAAATCACCCAACCGCGTTTGGGACGCAAAATCCGGGAACATAATACCGATATGACGGAAACTAGGGCGGCAAGAGTGGAACAAAACACCAGGCATAAGGCCGAGCCTTCCACCCTTTACCAAGTATATAGATGCATTAATAATATATACAAGAGATATTGTGATATCCCAACATGAACATAATCCAACATGGAGCAATCTTCATCTTCACCTGCAGCTAGCAACGCTATAAGAGGGGCTGAGCAAAAGCGGTAACATAGCCAAACAATGGTTTGCTAGGAGGGGTGACAAAGGTTAGAGGTTCATGGCAATTTGGGAGGCTTGAGCAGCAAGTGGTAGGTAACGCAGCATAGCGATAGAATGAAGTAACTAGAATAGCAATGATAGTAATGAGATCCAAGGTGACGGTCATCTTGCCTGAAATCCCGCTAGGAAGAAGAACGAGTCCATGAAGAAGATGAACGGAAGTAGTCGAACGAATCCTCACAACTCCGGAACGAAACCGAAGCTAACGAGAGAAGCAAACAAACAACATAGTAAACAACCATCACATAATCATGGCATGTTGCACAACCAAGTATGATGCATGTCCGGTTTAATGAGGCATGGCATGGCAAAGTGCAACAAACAATGCTACAAGTTAAGTGGAGCTCAATATGCAACGAGTTGCATATTGACACAACACCACATTCGAGTTATTTAGTTCACTCTCGTTTAGGTACTCAACAATATTAAATGTTGTTAAACATGGCAAGAGGTGAAGCATAAGTAAATTAACTATTTAGGCAAGTTTAAATGAGGCCGGAAATAAGAAACAACAATTCCGGAAAATCCTCATGTGCATATTTCAAAATTGGTACTGTTCTGCCCTAAACCATATTTTAATGTTGTTAAACAGGAAAATAAAGTGCACCATGTTAAACTAGGCATTTTCCACCCCATTTACATCTAAAGTTTATTAAAATCCGAGCTACGGTTATTTAGTTATGAAATAAATCATTTTAACATGGCATTTAAGCAAATTTAAACAAACAACATTTTAAACATTTTAAACCTGAATGAAAGTGGCATAATGTGAAACTAGATGAAATTCTAAGCATCTTACATGTTTGACATGTTTAATTTGGATGCATGGATAATTACTTATTAGCACTTTAATATGATGGCATTTTTCTGTAATTATGCATGCACAGGATATTTAGCAAATTCGTCCCAGAAAAAAACATGCCATGGGCGAAATCTCTTTGGGTCTTTGGGCTTGGGGTGGCTCACCATGGGCTAAGCCGGTCGGTGGAGCAGGAGGCCAGCAGGCCGGATCTTGGCGCAGCTGCGCCTTGACCAACAGGCGAAGGGGAGGTGGCCCAAGCGCGGGGTGGTCGCGGTCAACGCGAGCGAGGAGCGGGACGAGGCGCTGGTCGCTGCTCCACCATCAACGAGACGAGCGCAACGAGCGGGAGCTACGGGAGGCCATCCATGGAGGCGCTCCGAAGACAACAGAGAGAGAGAGCAGCGTGAGAGAGAGAAAACAGAAGCAGGAGGGGAAAGGGAGCAGGGCTGTCAAGCACGGGCCTGGGGCTGGTGGTTGACGGCGACGCAGCTGGTCGCGAGGACAGGCACGGGGTTCTGGCGTGAACGCAGTAGAGCTCCTGCGCGGGATGGAGGTGGCTGCGGGAGCCTCAGGCGAGCTCCTTCTCGGAAGAGGAACGTGGAGATGGATCGATGGGATGGATGGGACGGCGAGGTCGGGCGCTGCTCTGTTGGTGGATGGCT
Source organism: Aegilops longissima (assembly GCA_021605205.1). Classification (NCBI taxonomy): domain Eukaryota; kingdom Viridiplantae; phylum Streptophyta; class Magnoliopsida; order Poales; family Poaceae; genus Aegilops; species Aegilops longissima. The sequence continues at coordinate 325,034,986 of CM038680.1, forward strand.
GAAGGCGAGGTGGATGCGAGCTGTGGTTGGTCGGCGGCGCAAAACGAGGGGCTTGGTCGGAGAGAAATTGGATCAGGAAGAGATCCCGAGGAAAACGAAGTGGCGGCGGTGGCGGCGATAGGATAGGGGAGGAATGGATGGGACAGGGCTAGGGTTAGACTATATATATATATAGGTAGAGATTAGGGTAGGGTTAATCCGGTCCGTCCGATCTTGATCGGGCGATCGAGAATAACTAGGTTAGAGAGTCCAAATAAGAAAAGGAGATGTTTTGTAGATGTTTGGGGATGATCCGGACCCATCGGTAACGATGCACTGGGTCGGGTCGGGGAGTTTCGACGGCGTCTTGTGAGGGCTGCGGTGGCAAAAGAGGTTAGGTGTGTTGGAAATATGCCCTAGAGGCAATAATAAAAGCATTATTATTATATTTCCTTGTTCATGATAATTGTCTTTTATTCATGCTATAATTGTATTATCCGGAAATTGTAATACACGTGTGAATACATAGACTACAATCGTCCTAGTAAGCCTCTAGTTGACTAGCTCGTTGGTCAACAGATAGTCAAGGTTTCGACTATGGACATCGATGTCATTAATAACGGGATCATGTCATTAGGAGAATGGCGTGATGGACAAGACCCAATCCTAAGCATAGCACAAGATCGTGTAGTTCGTTTTGCTGGAGCTTTTCCAATATCAAGTATCTCTTCCTTAGACCATGAGATCGTGTAACTCCGGATACCGTAGGAGTGCTTTGGGTGTACCAAGCGTCCTGGCGTGGCGGGTGACTATAAAGGTGCACTACGGTATCTCGAAAGTGTACATTGGGTTGACACGGATCGAGACAGGATTTGTCACTCCGTATGACGGAGAGGTATCTTGGGCCCACTCGGTAGTGCATCATCATAATCAGCTCAAAGTGACCAAGTGTGCGGTCACGGGATCATGCATTACTGATGCGAGTAAAGTGACTTGCCGTAACGAGACTGAACAAGGTATTGGGATACCGACGATCGAGTCTCGGGCAAGTAACATACCGTCGACAAAGGGAATAGTATACGGGTTGCTTGAATCCTTGACATCGTGGTTCATCCGATGACATCATCGAGGAGCATGTAGGAGCCAACATGGGTATCCAGATCCGCTGTTGGTTATTGACACGAGAGCCGTCTCGGTCATGTGCGCATGTCTCCGAACCCGTAGGGTCTACACACTTAAGGTTCGGTGGCGCTAGGGTTGTTAGGAAGACTTGTATGTGATTACGAATGTTGTTGAGTCCGGATGAGATCCGGACATCACGAGGAGTTCGGAATAGTCCGGAGGTAATGATTTATATATGGGAAGTTGTCAAGCGGACACCGGAAAGTTTGGGGCATATCGGTATTGTGCAGGGGCCACGGAAGGTTCCGGAGTCCACTGGGGGGCCACCCCTCCGGGGGCCACATGGGCTGCGTGGGGAAGGATCCAGCCTGGTGGCTGGGCGCACCCCCTGGGCCCCTGCGCCTAGGGTTTGGGGGGAACCCTAGAGGGGGGCGCCCCCCTTGCTTGGGGGGCAAGCCACCCCTCCCCTTGGCCGCCGCCCCCCCTCTAGATGCCATCTAGAGGGGCATTCTCTCCTTCCCCTATAAATAGAGGGGCGAGGGGAAGGCTGCAACACACAAGCCAAGGCGCAGCCCTCCCTCCCAACACCTCTCCTCTTCCGTGCGTGCTTGGCGAAGCCACGCCGGATTACTACTGCACCAACAACACCACGCCGTCGTGCTGCCGTTGGGCTGTCTTCTTCAACCTCTCCTTCCTCCTTGCTGGATCAAGGCGGAGGAGGCGTCGTCCGTGCCGTGCACGTGTGTTGAACGCGGAGGTGCTGTCCGTTCAGCACTTGGTCATCGGTGATCCGGATCACGGCGAGTCGACTCCCTCATCACCATTCCCTTGAGCGCTTCCTTTTCGATCTACAAGTGGTATGTAGATGCAAACTCACTCCTTGACTCGTTGCTTAGATGAACTCATAGATGGATCTTGGTGAAACCGTAGGAAAAATTTTAATTTTCTCGCAGCGTTCCAACAGTGGCATCATGAGCTAGGTCTATCGTAGTTCTCTATTGCACGAGTAGATCACAATTTTGTTGTGGGCGTGGATCTTGTCAACTTACTTGCCGCTACTAGTCTTATCTTGCTTCAGCGGTATTGTGGGATGAAGCGGCCGGACCAACCTTACGTGCACGCTTACGTGAGACCGGTTCCACCGACTAACATGCACTAGTTGCATAAGGTGGCTGGCGGGTGTCTGTCTCTCCCACTTTAGTTGGAGCGGATTAGATGAAAAGGGTCCTTATGAAGGGTAAATAGAAGTTGACAAAATCACGTTGTGGTTATTTGTAGGTAAGAAAACGTTCTTGCTAGAACCCAATTGCAGCCACGTAAAAGATGCAACAACAATTAGAAGACGTCTAACTTGTTTTTGCAGCAATTGTCATGTGATGTGATATGGCCAAGTTGTGATGAATGATGAATGACATATTGTGATGTATGAGATCATGTTCTTGTAATAGGAATCACGACTTGCATGTCGATGAGTATGACAACCGGCAGGAGCCATAGGAGTTGTCTTTATTTTTGTATGACCTGCGTGTCATTGAAGAACGCCATGTAAATTACTTTACTTTATTGCTAAACACGTTAGCCATAGAAGTAGTAGTCGTTGGCGTGAAAACTTCATGAAGACACGATGATGGAGATCATGATGATGGAGATCATGGTGTCATGCCGGTGACAAGATGATCATGGAGCCCCGAAGATGGAGATCAATGGAGCTTTATGATATTGGCCATATCATGTCACTACTATATAATTGCATGTGATGTTTATTATGTTTATGCATCTTGTTTACTTAGAACGACGGTAGTAAATAAGATGATCCCTTACAAAAATTTCAAGAAGTGTTCTCCCCTAACTGTGCACCGTTGCTAAAGTTCGTCGTTTCGAAGCACCACGTGATGATCGGGTGTGATAGATCCTTACGTTCACATACAACGGGTGTAAGACAGTTTTACACATGCAAAACACTTAGGGTTAACTTGCGAGCCTAGCATGTACAGACATGGCCTCGGAACACGGAGACCGAAAGGTCGAACACGAGTCGTATGGAAGATACGATCAACATGAGAATGTTCACCGACGATGACTAGTCCGTCTCACGTGATGATCGGACACGCCTAGTCGACTCGGATCGTGTAACACTTAGATGACTAGAGGATGTCTAATCTGAGTGGGAGTTCATTAAAATAATTTGATTAGATGAACTTAATTATCATGAACTTAGTCTAAAACTTTTGCATAATATGTCTTGTAGATCAAATGGCCAACGCTCATGTCAACTTGAACTTCAACGCGTTCCTAGAAAACCAAGCTGAAAGATGACGGCAGCAACTATACGAACTGGGTCCGAACACGAGGATCATGCTCATAGCTGCCAGAAACAATAGGTCCTAGAAGGACTGCTAGGTGACGCTCCGTCCCTGCAGAACCAAGACATTATGAATGCTTGGCAGTCTCGTCTTGATGATTACTCCCTCGTTCGGTGCGGCATGCTTTACAGCTTAGAACCGGGGCTCCAAAAGCCTTTTGAGCCACACGGAGCATATGAGATGTTCGAGGAGCTGAAACTAGTTTTTCAAGCTCATGCGCGGGTCGAGAGATATGAAGTCTCCGACAAGTTCTATAGTTGTAAGATGGAGGAAAACAGTTACATCGGTGAGCACATACTCAAAATGTCTGGGTTGCACAACCGCTTTGTCCCACTGGACATAAACCTCCGGACGAGGCGGTCATTGACAGAATCCTTGATCGCTCCCACCAAGCTACAAGAGCTTTGTGATGAACTACAATATGCAGGGGATGGTGAAGACCATTCCGAAGTATTCTCAATCTTTGAAGTCGCAGAGGTTGAAATCAACAAAGAACATCAAGTGTTGATGGTCAATAAAACCACTAAGTTCAAGAAGGGCAAGGGCAAGAAGAACTTCAAGAAGGACGGCAAGGAGGTTGCCGCGCCCGTAAGCAAGTTGCGGGAAGAAGTCAAAGAATGGACCCAAGCCCGAGACAGAGTGCTTTTATTGCAAGGGAAGGGTCACCGAAGCGGAACTGCCCCAAATACTTAGCGGATAAGAAGGCCGGCAACACCAAAGGTATATTTGATATACATGTAATTGATGTGTACCTTACCAAGACTCGTAGTAACTCCCGGTATTTGATACGGTGTCGTTGCTCATATTTGTAACTCACAGCAGGAGCTGCGGAATAAGCGGAGGCTGGCGAAGGGCGAGGTGACGATGCACGCGGGAATGGTTCAGAGTCGATGTGATCGCCGTCGCACGCTACCTCTACATTTACCTCGGGATTAGTTTTGAACCTTAATAATTGTTATTTGGTGCCAAGTTTGAGCATGAACATTGTATCTGGATCTCGTTTAATGCGAGATGGCTACTCATTTAAATCCGAGAATAATGGTTGTTCTATTTATATGAGAGATATGTTTTATGGTCATGCTCCAATGGTCAATGGTTTATTCTTAATGAATCTTGAGCGTAGTGTTACACATATTCATAGCGTGAATACCAAAAGATGTAAAGTTGATAACGATTGTCCCACATACTTGTGGCACTGCCGCCTTGGTCACATTGGTGTCAAGCGCATGAAGAAGCTCCATGCTGATGGACTTTTGGAGTCTCTAGATTATGAATCATTTGACACATGCGAACCATGCCTCATGGCCAAGATGACCAAGACTCTGTTCTCCGGAACAATGGAGCGAGCAACCAACTTGTTGGAAATCATACATACCGATGTGTGCGGTCCAATGAGTGTTGAGGCTCGCGGAGGATATCGTTATGTTCTCACTCTCACAAATGACTTGAGTAGATATGGGTATGTCTACTTGATGAAACACAAGTCTGAGACCTTTGAAAAGTTCAAGGAATTTCAGAATGAAGTAGAGAATCAACGTGATCGAAAGATAAAATTCTTATGATCGGATCGTGGAGGAGAATATTTAAGTCATGAATTTGGTACACACTTAAGAAAATGTGGAATCGTTTCACAACTCACGCCGCCTGGAACACCTCAGCGTAACGGTGTGTCCGAACGTCGTAATCGCACTCTATTGGATATGGTGCGATCCATGATGTCTCTTACCGACTTACCGCTATCATTTTGGGGATACGCTCTAGAGACAGCTACATTCACTTTAAATAGGGCACCGTCTAAATCCGTTGAGACGACACCGTATGAATTATGGTTTGGGAAGAAACCTAAGCTGTCGTTTCTAAAAGTTTGGGGATGCGATGCTTATGTCAAGAAACTTCAACCTGAAAAGCTCGAACCCAAATCGAAAAAATGCGTCTTCATAGGATACCCTAAGGAAACCATTGGGTATACCTTCTACTTAAGATCCGAGGGCAAGATCTTTGTTGCCAAGAACGGATCCTTTACGGAAAAGAGTTTCTCTCGAAAGAAGTAAGTGGGAGGAAAGTAGAACTCGATGAAGTACTACCTCTTGAGCGAGAAAGTAGTGCAGTTCAGGAAAATGTTCCTGTGATGCCTGCACCAACCGAATAGGAAAATAATGATGATGATCAAGGTACTTCGGATCAAGTTGCTCTTGAACTTCAGAGGTCCACAAGGACACGTTCCGCACAGTGAGTGGTACGCAACCCTGTCCGGAAATCATGTTGTTAGACAACGGTGAACCTTGAACTATGAAGAAGCGATGGCGGGCCCAGATTCCAACAAATGGCTAGAGGCCATGAAATCCGAGATAGAATCCATGTATGAAAACAAAGTATGGACTTTGGTGACTTGCCCAATGGTCGGCGAGCGATAGAAAACAAATGGATCTTTAAGAAGAAGACGGACGCGGATGGTAATGTCACCATCTATAAAGCTCGACTTGTCGCTAAGGGTTATCGGCAAGTTCAAGGGATTGACTACAATGAGACTTTCTCTCCCGTAGAGAAGCTTAAGTCCGTCCGAATCATGTTAGCAATTGCCGCATACTATGATTATGAGATATGGCAGATGGACGTCAAAACAGCGTTCCTTAACGGTTATCTTAAGGAAGAGCTGTATATGATGCAGCCGGAAGGTTTTGTCGATCCTAAGAATGTTGACAAAGTATGCAAGCTCAGCGATCCATTTATGGGCTGGTGCAAGCATCTCGGAGTTGGAACATTCGCTTTGATGAGATGATCAAAGCGTTTGGGTTTATCTTGAGACTTATGGAGAAGCCTGCGTTTACAAGAAAGTGAGTGGGAGCTCAGTAGCATTTCTCATATTATATGTAGATGACATACTTTTGATGGGAAATGATATAGAATTCTTGGACAGCATTAAGGCCTACTTGAATAAGTGTTTTTAATGAAGGACCTTGGAGAAGCTGCTTATATATTAGTCATCAAGATCTATAGAGATAGATCGAGGCGCCTCATAGGTCTTTCACAAAGCACATACCTTGATAAGATTTTGAAGAAGTTCAAAATGGATCAGTCCAAGAAGGGTTCTTGCACTGTATTGCAAGGTGTGAGATTGAGCTCGGCTCAATGCCCGACCACGGCAAAAGATAAAGAAGAGATGAGTGTCATCCCTATGCTTCAGCCATAGGATCTATTATGTATGCCATCTTGTGTACCGGACTGATGTAAACCTTGCCGTAAGTTTGGTAGGAAGGTACCAAAGTAATCCCGCAAGGAACCTTTGGACAGCGGTCAAGAATATCCTAAAGTACCTGAAAAGGACGAAGGACATGTTTATCGTTTATGGAGGTGACGAAGAGCTCGTCATAAAGGGTTACGTCGACGCTAGCTTCGACACAGATCTGGATGACTCTAAGTCACAAACCGGATACGTGTATATGTTGAATGGTGGAGCAGTAAGCTGGTGCAGCTGCAAGCAGAGCGTCGTGGCGGGATTTACATGTGAAGCGGAGTACATGGTAGCCTCGGAGGCAGCGCGTGAAGCAATTTGGATGAAGGAGTTCATCACCGACCTAGGAGTCATACCCAATGCGTCGGGGCCGATCAAACTCTTTTGTGACAACACTGGAGCTATTGCACTTGCCAAGGAGCCCAGGTTTCACAAGAAGACCAGGCACATCAAGCGTTGCTTCAACTCCATCCGTGAAAATGTTCAGGATGGAGACATAGAAATTTGTAAAGTGCATACGGATCTAAATGCCGCAGATCCGTTGACTAAACCTCTTCCGCGGGCAAAACATGATCAACACCAGAACTCTATGGGTGTTCGATTCATCACAATGTAACTAGATTATTGACTCTAGTGCAAGTGGGAGACTGTTGGAAATATGCCCTAGAGGCAATAATAAAAGCATTATTATTATATTTCCTTGTTCATGATAATTGTCTTTTATTCATGCTATAATTGTATTATCCGGAAATCGTAATACACGTGTGAATACATAGACTACAATACGTCCCTAGTAAGCCTCTAGTTGACTAGCTCGTTGGTCAACAGATAGTCATGGTTTCGACTATGGACATCGATGTCATTGATAACGGGATCACGTCATTAGGAGAATGACGTGATGGACAAGACCCAATCCTAAGCATAGCACAAGATCGTAGTTCGTTTTGCTAGAGCTTTTCCAATGTCAAGTATCTCTTCCTTAGACCATGAGATCGTGTAACTCCCGGATACCGTAGGAGTGTTTTGGGTGTACCAAACGTCACAACGTAATCGGGTGACTATAAAGGTGCACTACGGTATCTCCGAAAGTGTCATTGGGTTTACACGGATCAAGACAGCGATTTGTCACTCCGTATGACGGAGAGGTATCACTGGGCCCACTCGGTAGTGCATCATCATAATGAGCTCAAAGTGACCAAGTGTGCGGTCACGGGATCATGCATTACGGTATGAGTAAAGTGACTTGCGTAACTGAGACTGAACAAGGTATTGGGATACCGACGATCGAGTCTCGGGCAAGTAACATACCGTCTGACAAAGGGAATATTATACGGGGTTGCTTGAATCCTTGACATCGTGGTTCATCCGATGACATCATCGAGGAGCATGTGGGAGCCAACATGGGTATCCAGATCCCGTTGTTGGTTATTGACCGAGAGCCGTCTCGGTCATGTTCAGATGTCTCCCGAACCCGTAGGGTCTACACATAAGGTTCGGTGACGCTTAGGGTTGTTAGGAAGACTTGTATGTGATTACCGAATGTTGTTCGGAGTCCTGGATGAGATCCCGAACGTCACGAGGAGTTCCGGAATAGTCCGGAGGTAAAGATTTATATATGGGAAGTTGTCAAACGGATATCGGAAAGTTTCGGGGTATATCGGTATTGTACCGGGGCCACCGGAAGGGTTCCGGGGGTCCACCGGGAGGGGCCACCCCTCCCGGGGGGCCACACGGGCTGCGTGGGGGAAGGAGCCAGCCCCTGGTGGGCTGGGTGCACCCCCCCTTGGGCCCTTGCGCCTAGGGTTTGGGGGGAACCCTAGAGGGGGGCGGCCCCCTTGCTTGGGGGGCAAGCCACCCCTCCCCTTGGCCGCCGCCCCCCCTCTAGATGCCATCTAGAGGGGTTGGCCCCCTTCTCCCTTCCCCCTATAAATAGAGGGGCGAGGGGAGGGCTGCAACACACAAGCCAAGGCGCAGCCCCTCCCCTCCCAAACACCTCTCCTCTTCCGTACGTGCTTGGCGAAGCCCTGTCGGATTACTACTGCACCAACAACACCACGTCGTCGTGCTGCCGTTGGAGCTGTCTTCTTCAACCTCTCCTTCCTCCTTGCTGGATCAAGACGGAGGAGACGTCGTCCGTACCGTATGTGTGTTGAACGCGGAGGTGCTGTCCATTCAGCACTTGGTCATCGGTGATCCGAATCACGACGAGTACGACTCCCTCATCACCATCCCCTTGAACGCTTCCGCACTCGATCTACAAGTGGTATGTAGATGCAAACTCACTACCTTGACTCGTTGCTTAGATGAACTCATAGATGGATCTTGGTGAAACCGTAGGAAAAATTTTAATTTTCTGCAACGTTCCCCAACAAGGTGGTCATGGAACGGTCAACAAAAGCAAGGAGGGACGCGGCAACTACGAGCGGATGCAAGTTTGAAAAACAATGACGGCAACGAGTGCCGATGCAATGCGAATGATGCGATGATGAAAAGCATGACATGAACAAAATGGAAAACAAAAGACAAAAACCCAACCACGGAGGAAATAACATATCGCATCTCCGGAAAAGGCAAGAGTTGGAGATACGAATGTGGAAAGTTGCATCCGGAGCGTTACAACACTCCACCACTACGAGAGGATCTTGTCCCGAGATCTAGGATGGCACCGGAGAGAAACGGAAGAGGAAGAGAAGAGGTAAAACTAAGTTGCTTTTTCGAAAAATGAGTGAAACCAAAGAACCTTGAGAGGTTGAACAAATTGAAAGAAACAAGACAACGGAGATGACCAAGATTGCAAACAATTCGTTGGACAAGAGGAACAAGGAATATGATGAGAACCAAGAGGTTTTGTGATAAGGTAGATATTGAAACCACTCTGGTTAAAACTAGATAGAGAAGGAATAAGATTGATATAATTTGGGCAGCACTTCGACTGTAAATGGAAGGAATTGAACATGAACTTAACAAGATGAGAGGATACTTGATGAAATCAACAACACACTGCCTCCAGAATTGAAAGAATGGCACAAGGGTTAAGAAACATTTGAGACTGCACTCCGGTTGAGAAGGGAGGCAAAACTTGATAAGATGAGAGAACTCGAATGAAAACACGACACTCCGGCTAAACGGATAAGCAAGGAAAATTACATGATCTTGACAAAACAAGATAATTGGTAGAAGAGAGCAACATCACAATGCCTCCGGAGACAAAGCATGATAGTTAGATAGTTGGAATGAATAGAACGAAGAATGAAACCAACATCTCCTACCATAATTGAATTTGAAAGAGCATCCCTACGAAGTAGGATTGAACGGAGCTATTTGAAAAAAAAAACAACAGTAAGAATAAGCGTGTAGCGGGCTTATGGAAACATCTCAAAATTATGAGGTGAGCTTCTGCCACCAACGGTAAGAAATGATTGGATTGATATCAACAAGGAGACGAGAAACTTATTTCACCGGGAGGACAAATGAAGAACTTGGGTCATTTATAAGCACCATAAATAGCAACAATCCTTAGGGAAAGCTTTAGGTGAAATATAACCCAAGATAACTCCAATGAAGAGATTGATGGATTTAAATACCTCATTCTTGACAACAAGTGAATCATGAAGCACGAGGAGAAATTGCCAAGGATGACATAACACCATCTCAAAAGATAAGGTAGAAAGAATTGCACTTTGGAATGCAAGACGGAGAATACTCGAGCTCCTCAAAACAAAACATGTGTTGAGCACCATGTTTATTTTGAAGTATGGCTTGGCGGATCATAACTTCGAGAAAATGTTGAAGAACAATTGAAGAATGAAAAGAATCCTTGACAAACCATCATGTAGAGCCTCCATGAAGAACTCCGGTAATAAAAGGATGATAAAAAGAAAGAGAAGTTGAAGACACAAGGTGAAAACTTGCAATGATTTAGATGGAGCTTCACGATTATATAACCGAGAGGACTTGGAACTCCGGAAAAGAAAAGATGAACAACTTAGAACCGAGAAATGATATCATGAACAACTCCGGAATAAGGAATTGAATTTACTCAATGAAACAAGAATAAGAACTACATTATGCTCATCCTTCACCACTTAAATTGATGACAAGCAATGGATTTGGCCTACTACTTATTCTTTAGCAAGGATTGAAGAGAGATATAGTGCAAACTTGAGAGGCTATTGATGGAACCACCGGTGGGATTTGGAAACAACAAATGAATTGATATGATAACAAAGGAAGTGAAATCTTGAACGAACCACCGTAAGGATTGAAAATGAACGTAGCAAAGGCACAATTCATCGGGAAGAATTGGAAAACGAATGAAGATGCTTGAGAGAATTTAGATACAAGAGAAGGAAGAGATCTTGAACTGATTAGATAATACTCGAATGATGCACCGGTATGATTTGGAGAACGAGAGCTGAAAGCTGAGAATGAGGAATTATGACATGATGGCCTACGGAGGAAAGAAATGGGAACAACTCATGAAATGCTCCGGATGGGTAAAAAGAACACTCACAATCGAAAACAATTATGAGAGGATGGCATCAAGCTAGAACGATGAATCTTGAAGTGAATGGAGCAAGATTAAGAAACTCTTCTTCGGTCTTCAAATGTTGAGAATGACGATGAAAAACATCACCATGAATTGTTGAGATACTCCGGGATGAAAATTGGAAAGGTTGAACCAATGATGAAAAGAATTTGAAAGATCTTGGAGAAAGACATTTGACTGATGATAACTCATTCTTACGTCAAGCTTCGAAAAGAATTTGGGAAATGGCTCTAGATAAATTAGAAGAGTCAGGTAAGATCCTGGGAAAAGACCTGTGGGTTAGGGCCCACTCAAAAGAAACATCGTTGAAGGATTTTAAAGAGAGGTTGCACCGGTTGAATTAAATGGCTTGAATGAGATAACACCCTCGAAATATCTTGAACGGATTGAGAAGGGAAACACAAGTCTTGTGAGATATTTTCAGCACTCCAGAACAAATGAATAGGAAGAAGTGAATGATTAAGAGGTGCATCGGCATGAGAAATCATTAGAAACGAGGAAAGGAATATGATGAATATCGAAAGCTTGGATTGGATCCACCGGAGAAGAAACAACAATGAAGGATGATGAACTTGGAGCTGTTGAGCATCTTCATGAGGGATCACTGGATCAGAACATTGATTGAAAAGAGTGAAGAGACTTCACATGAATAAATGGATACTTGATTAAAATATATAAGTCCTTGCAGAAAAGGGTGGGAGGGCGGGAAAACAAAGACAACTTGGGACGGATGAAACAAACACCGTCGAGAAACCTAAGAATTGATCTCGCAAATGTTGAAATGATCGGATCCACTTAAAGAGAAGCACGCAGGTTTGGAAAAGAATTAACATGACGACCTCGATGATCAAGAAGGATTAGTATTCATATAGCAATATGAGAACACCGTTTAGGAAAGGTATGGATTCAACATTTGACTTCGAAGCAACTCGAATACCACAAATAAAACAAAACAAAGGATTTGGCTTGCAGAATAAGCCGGAACAAATACATATGATAGAGATTTACCCAATCTCATATCATGCATCTGTCGGAAAGATATTCTAGGAGCTACTTGAATACCCACCTATAAACTCCCGAAACTTTCTGGTTATGCAATCTGGTGTTGGGGATACAGGGGACACAAAATATATCACCCAACCTAACAATACCTAGATCCAGCTGTATCCATCCGTCAACACATAACCAAGAAACCTTCGGAAATCGTGTACCTCAACCTTCGAAAAGCATCCGTTATACGAGTTATGGCAATACTCCCGAACTCCCCACTACTGGGTGGCGTCGAGGTTATCTCACCAACAACTGCATAAAAGAGATTTTCGATGTCGGCAAAACTCGGTATTCCAGAATCGCAACGATAAAATTGTGACGACAACACCCGGAGCTCAACTCCCCGGGACACTGCCACAACCCCTAAATGTCAGGAGGCACCAAGAACAATGTTCTCGTCACAAGACTATCGGAACGATCCCAAGATACCCGCGTGATCCTAAATAAATTTCGTGAAATTTGAGGAGAGGAAAGACAAAACATCTACGTCAGGAGGCCTCACCAGAGCGACGAAGGGACTGAGGAGTAAAAAGAATCCTACTCTCCGACATATATAATCCTAAGACTCAAAATATTTTTCTTCTAGACTCAACAACGACCAACAAACAAGGGGGCTCCTATGGTCGGTCGAGGCTCTGATACCAACTTGTCACGCCCAAGATGCGACCCTATCCTAAAGGAACTCAAAGGTCACACCAAGGATAGAAGCGCATCTTGAAGACGCTTTTGCAAGGTGGATATCATTACATCAACATTACATAATAGTGGGGATACATCCAATACATACAATGTCACATGAATACAACAATACAACATACAAGATCAACATCCACTACTAGAAAAACCCCTAGTAATGGCGCACCTAGTATGGCTATTAATGGCGCATCTGTGGTGCGCCATTAATAGCACGCCATTAGTAATTTTTACTAATGGCGCACCACCTGGTGCGCCATTAGTATCTGAGTATACTAATGGCGACTGCTGGTGCGCCATTAGTATAGGCCAGGTGCGCCATTAGTATGCCTCTCGGGGCCATGTATACCAGTGCTTTGAGATACTAATGGCGCACCACCTGGATGCGCCATTAGTAATCACAGATACTAATGGCGCACTACCCATGATGCGCCATTAGTATGCCTTTGTCATACTAATGGCGCTTTATCATGTGATGCGCCATTAGTATGAATATTAGGTTTTTTATTTTTTATTTTCTGTTTTTGCACAGGTTACAAAATGTATAATTTGACAAAATATAGACAGCACACATCAACAACAGATTCATCAAATACAATAGAAGATTAGTCTTTGAATACAATTCATCATATTAGTCTCCTAATACAATTCATCATATTAGTCTCCGAATTGAAAAGACCGAACAAAGATAGAACATTATATTACAAGTCTCGAGACCGCGAGTAGCGAGTTTGTCTTCACATTACAAGTCGATATCGATCATCTAAACTACCATCACATAGAAGAGAGCTGCGGTCATCACGATGAGCATCATCACGATGAAACTCGCCTTCATCCGGTTCCTCCAACGCCCTCCCTCTCCCGCTAGATAGCGGGCGATCTAGATTCGCCTCGCCCTAGTGGTGTACCTTTGTAACTGTTATCGCTGAATCGGTGAACCTGTCTCCGACACTCCTCCCACCATCATAGACTCCGGGAACCTTACCCTTGTACATGACATACGCCGGCATCGCTATGCACTAGCCAAACGTAAACGTTAGTACCAATTCACGCAGACAATACATAAGCAATATATAAGTATGCAGCAGAACGATCGAAAGAGAAAAGCAAGACATTAATAGCATCGATTACATCTAAGTTGAACGACTCTCAAAACCAAAGAGACATACTACAAGTTCATTAAAGTTTAATTACAACATGAGCCAATCGATGTTTGAGAACCAGACACAGATCACCGCTTCGACTCGACTCAAGGGACCGGAGCGTGGATGAAGCCGCCGTCTATCATGGGAGTCATGAAATAACGGTCGTTGTCACCTGCATTTGTAGCATTGTGTCGATGTCACCGTTGGACGGTTGATTTCGAGGTAGAACTGCCCCGAGGTACGGCGACATCTTGATGGATGATTTCGCAAACTCCGATCGATGCGAAAGAATTTTTGTCGGAGGTCCGCGCCCTGGATTGCCGACACGCCGCGCCCAATCTTTGAGTTTACTCGGTAGCGAAGTTGATGATGGTCCCGCACGATCGCCCGCATGTGATGGATGGCGAGTAGGCACCCTTCGATCGCCAAAGCGGCTGCTTGACGCAGCGTAACGTCAGATTGTGGGAGAACACGTGCTTGCCGTGATTTACGAATAGGCCTGGTGAAGGTGCTCCAGATTTGGCGAGCCGGGAGAACATCATCAAGAACCTTCTTGACATTTGTGTAGTCTACGTTCAATCGACGGTCCGGGTCGAAATACGTGGCCATGGAATATTTGGGGCTTAGGAGGATGCGCGCAACGTGTGTCACCGCAGAAAACACGGAATGTTAAAAGAAAACGATCGAAATGTAAGAATTCATATGTTACGGGTCGGTTGAGGGAGGACTTACTCGGAAAGTAAGGCACGAGGAAGTTATCCTTATCTTGGTTTGCCGAATGACGCCTTCGAGGTAAGAACTCGCGACTTGCGGTCCCCAGCGCTGCCCAAGATCTTGGCATGCATGTAGAAGGGGTCGACTATCACGATGTCCGGGTCTTGTCGCTAATGATCCGCATCTCCATACTCAGCGAAAATAGCCGAACGAAGGTGTAGTGCAGCGGATGAAGGTTCAACATAGCGTGGATGTCATCAAAACGCAGGACGATCGACGCCCGATGGAGTTATCCACAAAGCCCTTGCCCTCCGCACCTTGGCCGCGAAAACCGGTATGCCACATCCTTCTCCCCGAGACGCCGCTTCTCCAAAGAAAGAACAACATCATGCAGACTCCGATAGCACGGTTGCAGCATTGAGCATATTTGTCGGTAGCATCGCCCTACCCGCCACATGCACCTCCTCGAGATATCCTGCGGTGAAGGTGGCCCGCCCCGAGCACGGATCGTACTCGGTGCGGCTGGCTCGCACCCTTCTTAGTCTTTCTTTTGCGTGCCTTCTTCTTCTCCTGTAATGGGACCGAGTTCTGCTCACAGACCGCCTTCTTGAGTGTGTTGGGGCTGATAATATTTCGCACCTCGCCTATCTGAGGCTCGGTGAAGTCGGCAGCTGGAGGCATCTCCTGAGAGCTGAACGCCAGACGGCGCTGTTGCAACTTGGCTTCTCCGCGGTACCAGCTAGATCGCACACGCCTTTTTTGGGTTTGGTTCTTGAGAAGGAGGCCCCATGAAGTCGCCATCGCACTCCATGCTCGGCAAAGTACTGATCGACGCTGCCAAATGTATCATCGTCGTCGCCGCCGTCGTTCGATCCTGTGCCATATGCATGTTTGGATCCGATGGCATAGGGATGTCCGCACCGTACGGGCGGTCTTGCCATGGGGCCGATTTGGCGCCGCACGACCGGGCGGTGTTGTCTTTGGGGTGGTGTCCCCGCCCCAAACGAATCCGCTCTTCGCCAAAGCAGGGCCAGCTCAGCAGGCCGAGGGTCATCACGTCTTCATCGCCGGCCCCGACGGGTCGAATCAGAGGTAACAAGTCGTCGCAGCCTGGCAGCACCGAACCAGTTGAACCCTAAACAAGTTGGGTGGCATCCGGTACCGTGGAACAAGGGTTGCCCGTTGAACGATTTTGCCCTTGGCGACATCGACCAACTCGTTGTTCACAAAGTGGAGGAGAGTGCACGGAACGTCGGCGGCGCCGCAAAAACATGTAGGGCGCCGTGGATGCCCACCAAAGGCAAGGAGATGAAGTCCTTGGCGAGAGAGGCTTAATTAGTTACCGTGATGATGGCGCCTAGCTCGGCTAATGTCGACGCACCGCCAACGGCGGGCGGCAGCTGACGGAGGGGCCGCTTGTTGAAGAGGTGCCGCCGGGCGACACCCGGTGTATTAAGCTCCGTGCGGCGCCGGAGACACTAATGCCGCCCGCCGAGGCACCAATGGCCCCGCCATCGCATTATGCGAAGTTGCTGGCCGTGAAGCTAGGAATCGGGCGGCCTCGTTGGTCGCCCGCAATCCACGACTCAACCCCGAGATCAAGGTAGGCACAAGGGCGGTGATCGCCGCCCGAGTCGTTGTTCCACTTGCTCTTGGACAATCTCCGAATCCGCGCCACTTGTGCCTTGAGTTCTTGAACCTCTCGCTACCGCTTTCCGAGCTGGTCTTTTCTCCTTCCGCACACCAGCGGTATAGCATGACCCCATTTTGTCGACAAGCCTTTGCCGCCACACGACCAGCTAACGCCGGCCATCGAGCTTATCCTTGTTCTTCATTACATTCAACCCCTATTTAGAGTGGTGTCCCAAGGGTTGCTCTTAATCGACCCCCGCCATCGCTTTCAGCTTTCTGCGGAAGGAATGTGAACCATTTAGAAATTCGCTTCATTAATTAGAATGCAACCATATGGAGCTAATTACGCTGGGTGTATTCCTTACGTAACAAGCTCAAGCTGCCTGGTCTTCGGATCCGTGGTAAGCTCCTTTGTTTTCGGGTCCTTCTTGTACCGGCCCCGACAAAGTTCCTGGTCCGCTTGTCACCGATTTATCGAAGAGGCGGTAGGCCTTGCTCGTCACGGTCCGCCTCCTCCTTGTCCCATATAGGCTCCGCCACTCAGAACCGCCGGACCGAGTGTGTGTTCCCCTATGTTCAGCTCCGCATTTGTTTCCCCACTCACTTGATTGGGAGCTTATGTGCTCGAGCAATTGATCTTGAAGTCGTTGTAGTCATCTTCGTGATCGAAGGATTTTCTCCTTGATCTTCCGATAACTCTCACCTTTCTCGATCATTCTCTTCACATTGCTTTTCCAAGTAGACAGGGCCTTGCTCATCTTCGTGAGGGCAGCATTGTTCACTTTATTCCCTTTGAGGCTTGTGTTTTCAAATTCAGCGGGAACTTGTATCGCTCGTGCAGCTTCGTGAAGAGGAGGTTGCGCAAATTCCTCGGTCAGATGCCTCGGTGTTCTCGGTGTTGATCGAGACGGTGCTCGGACAATGCACCCGAGCTGAAGCGAGTACCCTTGACTATTCGCTCGGGCGCCGTTGGATTCCGCTGGAGTCCACTTCAAGAACTTCCTCCTTGAGGGTGCGGAGCACGATCGGGCGCCGTCCTTCCGCTGCCTCTTCGGTTGGCTGCCATCTCAGCGCGCGCCGCCATCATCGATGGTGGCATCCTCGGCGGCACCATCGGTGGTGGCATCAAGGTGGTCATCCTCGGCGGCACCATCCGTGGTCTCGGGATCGGTGGGGAAGGCGGCGGCCTCATACAAGTGAGGTTGTTCCTCCATCTCTGGGACAGCTCCTGTAATGCCTTGCCGCCTCAACCCCGGCCTCATCGTTGTAGGGCCATGTTTCTCTCTAAATAGAAACAAAGTTTGGTCAAAAGTTGGTTATTGTCAAGGAACAAGATCATGGTCTCATCATTTAGGGTTTGTCGACACCGAGGCATCCTAAAATCTAAGCTTTTATCATTGAGGGTTTTTCGACGCCAAGGCACCCTAAAAGCCTAACCTTTCATCATTTCGGTTTTTATCGACACCGAGGCACCCTAAAAGCCATGCATTAGTCACAAGTACACCGGGGCACTTGATCCTACTTAATTAACTACTAAGATACCCTGCCCATGCATTAGTCACAGTATTTTATATGTCCTATTTTAGCAAAGTCATGCTAAAATTCACGGAAAATTTCAGCATGACCTTTACTGAAAATAGGACATATGGAGTACCAATTTGCCGGAACGGAAGTTAATCGACATTCCGCAAACTCAAGGGCCTCTCGGGTACCTGCAAAATCATTATCCAGGTGGACATGGATGCAATGTCACATGTCACATGGATCCCACACCCACAGGAGCTGGTGAAGCTTCATGTGTATTTCACTTAAAACCAGCCCTGACTAAAGAGCTTTATGTAGAAAACAAATCACTCCACCAGCTCACACAGGATCATCCCTCTAAGCAATTACTCAAAATGGGCACTAGTAGCAAAATGAACATTTTACAATCTGAACTTTTTTTTGTCATCTATGTGCTCATTTAACTTTGATCCAAATAGTATCAAAGTTCTTAGAAACAAGCAGCTCTGCTAACAAAGAACAAAGAAAATGGGGCTTGCCTTAAGATGGGAAGTAAAGTTGCAAAACTATCACAAAGAACAGTAAAAATGGAACATAGCTCAGCATTTGTATTGATAGGAACAAACATAAAATCAAACCATGGGCATCTACTAGGTAGACCAACATAAAATTTTGACTGGAGTTACATAAGGGAAATTGATGTGATGAATGGCGTTAGGAGCTGAGCTGATCATGTCCATGTATTCTAATTCTACAAGAAGATGGCATTGCTGTTGGTACCAATTTATTTGTTCACAAAGATACATTTTGGTAATGCATAGACAACATCACCTTTTATTTATCATGGTTGGTTATGTTCCATAATTATATCAGCCCACAGTGTCTTATTAGATATCGACTGAATTGTAATGCACCCATTCTAAAACTTTAAGTGAAAATAACCCTTGGTGTTTGATATGCATAACAATGAAAGATGTTGGTTCACATCTTTGACTGGAGTAACAGAGGCATAAAAGTAGAAATTACAGGTCAGAGGATCATGCTGATTAAGGTTCTGTTTTTATACTACAAGTTCCAGGTAATTAGAGTATGTGGCACTGTCTTGTGTTGACTAACTCATAAATGATATTATCATCTTTACTCACCGTTATGTGTATCATGGCTGAAATTCCACCGTTATAATACATGCCTGCTATTAATTAGCAAGTAAGTAACTCTTACATTATCAAAGCTTGCCGCTTCAAATCAATTATCGATGTGGAATAGCATAGGCACACAAAGCAAACCTATAACTTAATGATGGTTATTAGGAAGACAGGAAATGAGGATGGACAGAACCATATGTTTGGGAAATGCAAATAGAAGTAGTGCTATGAGAGTAATTTTTTTTCAATTTTCATTGATGTTTCAAATTAGATCGGTGCACATGTGGCTGCAATTTCTATTGGTCATCCAAGATGGGTGTTCATAGTAAAGTACTATATAGTGGCACTAACATAACCAAGGATTGCTTTAAAAAAACATAACCAAGAATCACCTTCCACGTGGCTTCTTCTCTTTAGCCTGGCTTCCTTCTGCAAAGTGGGCAAATACTTGCATCTGCTGCAGAGAGGTACTTCATCGCCCTTTCCTTCTTGTTCGTGATCAAAACCACGATGAGAATGCAATACACACCAAAGAATATCATATACAAGAATTGCAGAAATTAAACAAGGTCAGACCCACACTATCTATTCTTTCTTCATGGCAGAATATCATATACAAGCACGAATTTTGTTCACATTTATATAGCAACAAATATTTATACACTCATATAGCAGCACTAAGTATATTGCACTTAGAAGAAGATTTGCTTTACATCCCACCCAACTTAACAATCTAGTAGAGTTGTGATTTATTAATATTGTCTTTCCTTTGCAGGTTCATGTCAAGTCGATCGAGGATTTCGCGCAGCTGGGTTGTTTCGATGAGAACCAAGACAAGCAGCAGCCCACCAAAGCTTCTTCTACCCAAAGAGCAACCCACTAAACCCTTTTCTACCCAGCCGCAACCCGCTAAAGCTTCTTCCACCCAGCTACCGCCGAGGGCACCAAGGCCTCATCATTCACATATCTACCTCGACCAGGACGGCAAACAGCGATTATGGCCAAGATCAACTTCCTCAGCCTCTCAGGTTTGTGTTGCGATCCTCTCTGCGTGCACCTTGTCGAGCACAAGACTCGCTCGCTGACCCTTTTCTACCTCCGCCGAGGGAGTATGGAGGAGTATTTATATATTGCATCAGAACTTGCAGTTTTGTTGATTCCTCAAAAACCAACCTCTTATCTATACTTACTAGTACTTTATACTGCCAAGCAAAAGGGCGTTAGCATCCCTCTCCTGTTTAATCTCATAGCACAATGATAAAGTTATCTTGTCCTGGCCATGGGGAAGCACCAAACCCAATGGAGCCATTTTTTAGGCATCCAAGGTTCATGCAAATTATCATGCAAATTATCTGAAATTTTAGGCATCCAAGGTTATCCAAATTATCCAAGGTTCAGATTATCCATGGTTCAGATTAAGAGCTCATGTTAAAAAACTATCTGAAATTTTAGGCATCCAAGGTTCATGCAAATTATCATGCTCATATGGAGATGGGATGGGAGGAGGGAAGGGATAGGGGTCGGGCGGTAGCTTACCTTGGAGGAGCGGGCCGGGTGGAGGAGGCGGTCGGAGAGGATAAGGATGTCGGGAGTGGGCGCTGGGTCGATGTCGGGACGAGGTCCGGTGGTGGTGGTGCTCGGCGACGGTGGTGTGGACGGGCGGCGCCCGGGCGGCGGGTCACGCCGAGGCGGCGGGCAGCGCCGAATTGGCGGGCAGCAGCAGCGGGCGGGTCGAGGCGGCTGGGCGCAAGGCTGGGCGGCGGAAGAAGGCCGAGGCGACGCCGGGCGGCGGGCAGCAAGGCGTCTGGAGAGGAGAGGGAAGGGATCTAGGGCGAGGGAGAGGGCGAGGGAGAGGGAAGGCGAGGAGAGGGCGAGGAGGGAGAGGGCGAGGCGAGGGCGAGCAAAGTGGGTCAGGCAGCGGCGGCGGGCGGTGGATCGAGAGGAGAGGGAACTGGCGAGGGGAGAGGGAAGGGGGATCGGGCGAAGGGGAGAGGGAAGGGGATCGGGCACAATACTAATGGCGCACTCACCGTGGTGCGCCATTAGCATGTCCATACTAATGGCGCACCTCACCGTGGTGCGCCATTAGTATTTTTTTTATTTCAACTCGAGCCAACAGGTTATGTACCACCAGAACTGATCCACATCAAGTCCCCTCTACTAGCTCGACTGGTCAGCAGCCAGTTCTCACACCAGAGGTCCTGGGTTCGACTCCTGTGCTCCACAATTTTTTTAGCATTTAAAAGCTGTTTGATACTTTATTTGTGTTTAAATATGTTCAAACTTGTTTAAATAATAACAGTAATATTTTTTATAAGACAAGAGCATTTAAAAAGCTGTTTGATACTTATTTTTTTATAAGATGGTGCTGGGTGCGGGGGTCGTGCGGCGGTTGAGTAGGGAATCGAGGTGCGGGGGCTCATGGTGGCTGCCGTGGACTGGGGGTGCTCGGCGTAGGGGACCGGATCTGGCGAGGTGGGATAGCGATCGAGATGGAGGGGATCGAGGTGGGCTCCACAAAAAAAATTAGCATTTAAAAGTTGTTTGATACTTATTTGTGTTTAAATATGTTGAAACTTGTTTAAATAATAACAGTGATATTTTTTATAAGACAAGAGCATTTAAAAGCTGTTTGATACTTATTTTTTTATAAGACGGTGCGTGGGGTGGGGGTCGTGGGCGGCGGTTGAGTAGGGGAATCGAGGTGTGGGGGTTTGGCGGCGGCCGTGGACTGGGGGTGCTCGGCAAGAGGGGGACCGGATCTGGCGAGGTGGGATAGCGATCGAGATGGAGGGGATCGAGATCGAGTGTCCATGAAATTTAAAATATTCATGATAGTTCAAAAGTACCCATGAAATACAATCGAGAAATGAAGGCTACGATTTAAATACAATCGATCTTAGCTAGCTATCTGTTCACAATCTTCTTGCCCTTCTTTTTGCAAATGGAGTTCTTCCGTGGAACGGACGCCCTTTAGGTAGGGTGGTCCCGCTTCTTCTTGTGGTCTATGCTGCTACTTCATCATCGTCGCCATGTTCGATCCTCGGTCGCCAGATTTGTCAAGTCTTGCTCATTGGCTACTCCATCCATTCCGATGATCTTCCTTTGCCTCTCCTCACGACAACACGACCGGGCTTTGGCGGGTCGGTAATGAAGAAGCATTGGTCCACTTGGGAAGCCAGCACCCATGGCTCATTTTTCGGTGACGCTTATGCCCATGGTCTTGGATTTGGCTTCGGTATAACCATGGTGGTGAAATACCGGTCTTATTTTATGACGTTTGGCCCATCTCGACACGGAACATCGACCTTCTCTCCAACAGTAGCTCAGCTCCCAGATCTCCTCGATCCTTCCGTAGTATCTGTCCTTGTCGTTACCGTGTAGGATTCCATCGTTACCCGGAGTTCGATAACCATCGCTCTTCATGTCCTTGGCCTCGTGTAGAATGTGTAGCCATTGATATCGTGACGCCTCATAGGTCATCAGGTTGTGCTCGCGCCTGTGACAAGGCGAATATGAGTTGTTCTTCCGCGGAAGAATCCTCATGTAAAGGGTACGGCGAAGCTTCGCTTGAACCAACGCGTGAAACATGAGTTGTGCTCTTTGAGTATATCTCCGTCCGTCCTCCGCTGGCCTCGGTCATTGTACGCCTTCTTAATAAAGGTTTTGTGCTCTACCACCCAAGGATCGACCACGTCTATGTGTTGTAGCGCGACTAGGTTTGCTCTTTCAAAGTCGGCGAGTCGACCCTCGAAGTCGACATGCATTTCGCGGCGACCCTCACGGTGACCCCATCCAGCGAGCCTGCCGAGGTGCCTGTTGACGGGCAGACCAACGGGGTTCTCGATGCCTAGATAATTCGTGCAATAGGAGATGCACTCTTCGGTCAGAAAGCCCCTGGCTATGCTTCCTTCTGGACGTGACATGTTGCGAACGTATCCTTTGATGACACCATTCATCCTTTCGAACGGCATCATGCTGTGCAGGAACGTCGACCGAGTTGGATGATATCCTCCACTATATGGACCAGCAGATGCACCATAACGTCAAGAATGCGGGCGGAAGTACATCTCAAGCTCGCATAGTATCACCACGATCTCTTCCTCGTAGCCTTCGAGTTGCCTCACGCCAATCGACTTCCGAGAGATGACGTCAAGAAGTTGCATAGGCCAAATAGCGTTTCACGGACGTGCGCGCCCATGATCCCATGGATTGCAACTGGAAGTATCTGCGTCATCGCGACGTGATGATCGTGAGACTTCATCCCGCTGAACTTCGCTTCACTGGGTCTAGGTATCCGCTTATCTTCCCACAGAATCAGAAGGAAGTTTTACTCCTAGGAGGCAGGTGAAAACTGCTCGATCTCCTCCCGACTTAGAGTGAAGCACGCGGAGGGTAGTCATTTCCGGTCTTCTTGGCCTTTTTGCCTTTGCGACGACTTTTCGTGGTCCTGCTTCGCCTCATCATCATCATCATCATCATCATCATCATCATCATCATCATCATCATCATATATAGCGTGAAGCTCCCGCCGATTCCCATTGATTTCAAGTCTGCCCTTGCTTTCGCCCATCTTTGGTCCTCTCCGCATGTTGAGCAGGGTACCAAGCAGACTCTCGCACACGTTCTTCGTGATATGCATGACATCAAGGCTGTGAGGCACACGGTGGATCTTCCAAGACGGCAAGTCCCGTAAAACAGACCTCGTTTTCCATACCTTCAGCAGCTGCTCTGGCGCCTTTCGCTTCTTTCCGGCTCGCGCCTTTTGCTTCTTTCCGCGGTGGGCAGTCTTTCCAATTTTTCAACAGCTTGTCTATTTCTCGCCGCTCCTCGACACGGGCGTTTTGGGTTCGGTTTCACCATCGAACAGGTCCTCGCGTTTCCTCCATGGGTCATCGTCGCGAAGCCACCTTCGATGTCCCATGAACACGGTTTTCGAAGACCCAGGATCTCTATCTAGCCGGCGATACGTTGTGTCATCCATGCACCTTACGCATCCAGAAAATCCGTGGACTACTTGCCCCGCAAGATATCCGTGAATCGAGATAGTCGTGCACCGCCGTGAGCAAAGGCGGCTCTCATAGGGAAATATTCTTTCTCTGCGGCGCCCCACGATTGGCTGGCGTTTTCCACAGCGTGTCAAGCTCCTCTTTCAGCAGCCCCTGATACTGATTGATGTCGCTCCTGGTTGTTTCGCCCTTCAATTAGCATACTCATGTGAATGTACTTCCTCTTCATGCACAACCAGGGGAAGGTTGTACATCCACACAAACACAGGCCAGGTGCTATGTGTGCTTCTCGCTGCCAAACGGATTGACTCCATCGGTGCTCGCGCCAAAGACGATGTTCCTTGGATCGCTCCCAAATTCTGGGTATTGAAGTTCAACGCTACATCGCTCGCATCCCTAGGGTGACTCAGCATCTTGTCTTTTTGTCTATCTCCGGATCATTTGCGTCATCTTCGCTTCTTCTCCTCCCTATCCGCGTGCCAACGCAGGAGCTTTGCTACCTTAGGATCCGCGAAATACCGCTGCAGACGAGGAGTGATCGGAAAGTACCACACCACTTTTCGAGGAGCTTTCTTCCTCTTCTTGTATCGAGTGACACCGCACACCGGACATATGGTAGACTCGCGTGCTCGTCCCGATAAATGATGCAATTGTTCATGCACACATGGTATTTCACGGCGGTAAATCCAGAGGACACACGATTTTCTTCGCCTCCTCCAAACTGGTCGGGCACTTGTTCCCCTTGGAAAGACGTTCGTGTAATGACATGTTCTCGCCGGCACGCGCCGGTCATTTTGTGTTTTACCTTCATCTCCGAGCCATGAGCGTTACTTTCAAAGCGGTATCCTCGGCCTGCATCCTTCATACAATGGAGTAACGCGTCTAACTCAAGTTGATCCATCTTGGCTTTCTCTCGGCGGCAGCTCTTGCGTTATCCGTCTCGCTTGAGAAGCAGCTCTTGAATATGAGGGTCCTGCACCCAGCCCATCGATGGTCCAGCGTCGTCGCTCCGCAGCATCATCATCATGTCCTGCATCTTCTACATGATGATCTGTGTACAGCATCACCGTTGTGATCATCTCCTTGGGATTCTTCGTCTTCTCGCCCCGAGCCACGGTGGTTGTCTTGCTGCCCTTCCTCATTTCTTGCCCGCCCCATGGACGACTTCAGAGTCATCTTCATCACCTTGCCACCGATAGCCATCCATGAAACCACGCAACAGCAGGTGGTCCCGCACCTGCCGGAATCCGGGTCCGCAATAAGGCTATTCAGCTTGCATCTTCGACACGGACATCTTATCTCCGCCTCGCTCTTTTGAAGCATCTCGCCTTCGCGGACCTCAAAAACCTATTCACGATGCCTTCGGTCATCGTGCGGACCATGGTCGTCTGGGTAGAGCAAAACGATATTTTAGAACCAAGAAAAATTTGGCATGACTTTCCTAAAAATAGGACCAAAAGAATGCTTAATGCCAAAATTCTCGCCTAAACGGAAATGAATCAACATTCCGCAAAATATTGGCAACTATCGATTTCAAATACCGTACACCTCCAAACACAAACACATATGCAACACCACAAACATATGCAACACTACTAACATACATAGATATAGCTAGGCCATAAAAAGTGCATGTGCACATTGTTGTAGGAGAACAACATAAATATAGCTTCCCCTTACTTACCTAGCAAAACAAGGTAACTTAACCACTTAATTTGAATGAATCTATGGTGGAAATGAGGTGAAAAGAGGAGGCACCGAGACAAGGAGGAGGCGGTGGAGAGAATGAAGTGGGGAGAAAGTGAGTGTGGGAGGAGAGGCTGTCCAAAATATCTTGTTGTTGCCCACTTACTAATGGCGCACCAGCAACAAATGCGCCATTAGTAATCCAGGTTACTAATGGCGCACTTCTGGTGGTGCGCCATTAGTACTTTTGCAAAAAAGGAATAAAACAATAATAAAAATAACATTAGTGGCGCACCTTCGGCTAGTGCGCCATTACTAGTTACAACTAGTAATGGCGCACCACCAGCGGATGCGCCATTAGTATGTTTGGACAGCGCACTAGTTCAAAAAAATTGGTACTAATGGCGCACTGCGTGGGCAGGGTGCGCCATTAGTAGTTTCAACACTAATGGCGCATCGAGGGTGGTGCGCCATTAGAGATACTAATGGCGCACTACATGTCCGGTGCGCCATTAGTGTCAATTCCATCTATAGCCCTTTTCCTAGTAGTGATCCGACTACGGATGAAACATAAACAAAAACTCAAACAATATCCACTGCTAGCCCAGGCTGCCGACCGGAACCTATCCCCGATCAAAGAAGAAGCGAAGGAGAACTCCAAAACAAGCAAACATCGCTCTCGCGCCATGATCATCGTGATAACCTGTACCAGAATCGTTGTTGTTGTAATCAGGAGCCACGAGGACTCAGCAATCCCATTACCATGGGTATCAAGACTAGCAAAGCTTAATGGGAAAGGAAGGGTAAAGTGGCGAGGTTGCAGCATGCTAAGCATATATGGTGGCTAACATACGCAAATGAGAGTGAGAAGAGAAAACAAAGGAACGGTCGCCAACTAGTAATGATCAAGAAGTGATCCCGAACTCCCGCTACGCCGACATAACCCGAAACCGTGTTCTCCTCTCGATCAACCCGAAAAGAGACACTCACGATACGCTTTACGGTTGGTGTATTTTAGAAGAGTTTACTTCAAGTTTACTACAACCGGATATTAGCAAATTCCCATCGCCACATAACCGCGGGCACGGCTCGAAAGTTTAAACCCTGCAGGGTGTCCCAACTTAGCCCATGATAAGCTCTCGCGATCAACGAAGGATATTCCTTCTCCCGGAAGACCCGATCAGTCTCGAATCCGGCTACAAGACATTTCGACAACAATAAAACACACCAGCAAGACCTCCCGGCGTGTCGACATCCTCGATAGTAGCTGCACAGATCTCATCTCGAGCCACGACCGGATGAGCGAGACGATATAACTAGAACCAGCCCTCAAGTTTCCCGAGGTGGCGCGCAAGTGGTTTCTAGTTTGGACCAACACTTAGACAAGCATTGGCCCGGGGCTAAAATAAAGATGACCCTTGAATGCGCGACACCCAAGGGAAAAAAGGTAATAGGTGAGGCAAATGGTAAAACCAATGTTGGGCCTTCTTTGGAAGAGTCTTATTCAAAGCGAACTGTCAAGGGGTCCCATAAATCACCCAACGCGTTAGGGACGCAAAATCCGGGAACATAATACCGATATGACGGAAACTAGGGCGGCAAGAGTGGAACAAAACACTGTGCATAAGGCCGAGCCTTCCACCCTTTACCAAGTATATAGATGCATTAATAATATATATCGGAGATATTGTGATATCCCAACATGAACATAATCCAACATGGAGCAATCTTCATCTTCACCTGCAGCTAGCAACGCATAAGAGGGGCTGAGCAAAAGCGGTAACATAGCCAAACAATGGTTTGCTAGGAGGGGTGACAAAGGTTAGAGGTTCATGGCAATTTGGGAGGCTTGAGCAGCAAGTGGTAGGTAACGCAGCATAGCGATAGAATGAAGCAACTAGCATAGCAATGATAGTAATGAGATCCAAGGTGACGGTCATCTTGTCTGAAATCCCACTAGGAAGAAGAATGAGTCCATGAAGAAGATGAACGGAAGTAGTCGAACGAATCCTCACAACTCCGGAACGAAACCGAAGCTAACGAGAGAAGCAAACAAACAACGTAGTAAAAAACCATCACATAATCATGGCATGTTGCACAACCAAGTATGATGCATGTCCGGTTTAATGAGGCATGGCATGGCAAAGTGCAACAAACAATGCTACATGTTAAGTGGAGCTCAATATGCAACGATTTGCATATTGACAAAACACCACATTCGAGTTATTTAGTTCGCTCTCGTTTAGGTACTCAACAATATTAAATGTTATTAAACATGGCAAGAGGTGAAGCATAAGTAAATTAACTATTTAGGCAAGTTTAAATGAGGCCGGAAATAAGAAACAACAATTCCGGAAAATCCTCATGTGCATATTTCAAAATTGGTACTGTTCTGCCCTAAACCATATTTTAATGTTGTTAAACAGGAAAATAAAGTGCACCATGTTAAACTAGGCATTTTTCCACCCCATTTACATCTAAAGTTTATTAAAATCCGAGCTACGGTTATTTAGTTATGAAATAAATCATTTTAACATGGCATTTAAGCAAATTTAAACAAACAACATTTTAAACATTTTAAACCTGAATGAAAGTGGCATAATGTGAAACTAGATGAAATTCTAAGCATCTTACATGTTTGACATGTTTAATTTGGATGCATGGATAATTACTTATTAACACTTTAATATAATGGCATTTTTCTGTAATTATGCATGCACAGGATATTTAGCAAATTCGTCCAGGAAAAAAAACATGCCATGGGCCGAAATCTGCTGGGGTGCTGGGCTTGGGGTGGCTCACCATGGGCTAAGCCCAGTCGGTGGAGCAGGAGGCCAGGCAGGCCGGATCTTGGCACGGCTGCGCCTTGACCAACAGGCGAAGGGGAGGTGGCCCAGGCGCGGGGTGGTCGCGGTCAACGCGAGCGAGGAGCGGGACGATGCGCTGGTCGCTGCTCCACCATCAGCGAGACGAAGCAGGGGCACAGCACGGCGGGACCACATCGGCGGATGCGGCGGCTCGACGCAGGGGACTTGGCGCGACGGCGCAGAGGCTTGACGGATTTGACGGCGCGAAGCGACGCCTGGCGCCCCGCTTTGGCCGAAGATGGGGCACCGGGATCGGGGAGAACACCTACTGAAGATGGCGGCAGCGATCGGTCAGGAGCGTCAGGCAGAGAGAGAGAGAGAGAGGGAGAGGGAAGGGAAGGAGGCGCGGCACGGGCCTGCTAGAGGATGAGGGCGAGGACGGCTCCTGGCGGGGTCGAGGAGGAGGCATCAGCAGGCTGTCTGTCGCCGCCGGGCAGAGGCAAGGCCGATGGTCGGCAACGGTGATGGACCGCGGGAAGCGGACTTGCAAGCGGCAGAGGAACTCGCGCCGAGGGATGAAGGGCTGGACGGGTCCGAGGCTCTTGGCGCGGATCGGCCGGGAACCACGCCGGCGCAACGAGCGGGAGCTACGGGAGGCCATCCATGGCGGCGCTGCGAAGACAACAGAGAGAGAGAGAGCAGCGTGAGAGAGAGAAAACAGAAGTAGGAGGGGAAAGGCAGCAGGGCTATCAAGCACGGGCCTGGGGCTGGTGGTCGACGGTGACGCAGCTGGTCGCGAAGACGGGCGCGGGGTTCGGGCGTGAACGCACTAGAGCTCCTGCGCGGGATGGAGGTGGCTGCGGGAGCCTCAGGCGAGCTCCTGCTCAGGAGAGGAATGTGGAGCTGGATCAATGGGATGGATGGGACGGCGAGGTCGGGTGCTGCTCTGTTGGTGGATGGCTGAAGGCGAGGTGGATGCGAGCTGTGGTTGGTCGGCGGCGCAAAACGAGGGGCTTGGTCGGAGAGAAATTGGATCGGGAAGAGATCCCGAGGAAAACGAAGTTGCGGCGGCGGCTATAGGATAGGGGAGGAATGGATGGGACAGGGCTAGGGTTAGACTATATATATATAGGTAGAGATTAGGGTAGGGTTAATCCGGTCCGTCCGATCTTGATCGGGCGATCGAGAATAACTAGGTTAGAGAGTCCAAATAAGAAAACGGAGATGTTTTGTAGATGTTTGGGGATGATCCGGACCCATCGGTAACGACTGCCCGGGTCGGGTCCAGGGGAGTTTCTGACGCGCGCGAGGGGGCTGCGAGCTGGCAAAAGAGGTTAGGTGGTTACGGAACGGTCAACAAAAGCAAGGAGGGACGCGGCAACTACGAGCGGATGCAAGTTTTAAAAACAATGATGGCAACGAGTGCCGATGCAATGCGGATGATGCGATGATGAAAAGCATGACATGAACAAAATGAAAAACAAAAGACAAAAACCCAACCACGGAGGAAATAACATATCGCATCTCCGGAAAAGGGAAGAGTTGGAGATACGAATATGGAAAGTTGCATCCGGGGCGTTACATGCCGATACCCGAATGGAAGTGGGATAAGCTTGGCATGGACTTCATTACCGGACTTCCCAGAACCCGAACGGGATATGATTCTATCTGGGTAGTAGTTGATTCGCTTAACCAAAGTGGCTCACTTTATCCCAGTGAAAACCACCTATACAAGTGTGAAGTTGGCCAAGATATATTTGACCAGAATCGTATGTCTGCATGGAGTTCCGAGGACCATCGTATCAGATAGAGGAACACAGTTTACCTCAAAGTTTTGGAATCAGCTGCACCAGACTTTGGGTACTAGGCTAGAGTTCAGTACAACCTTTCATCCGCAGACAGATGGATAAATCGAGAGAGTCAATCAGATTCTGGAGGACATGTTGAGAGCGTGTGCGCAAGATTATGGATCTAGTAGTGATGATAATCTACCTTACGCGGAGTTCTCATACAACAACAGTTACCAAGCTAGTTTGAAGATGGCCCCTTTTGAAGCTTTGTATGGGAGAAGGAGCCAGACACCATTGATGTGGGATGAAGTTGGAGACCGTCAGTTGTTTGGACAAAATGTGATCAAGGAGTCAGAAGAGAATGTTAAGTTGATTCGAGATAAGACTGAAGGTAGCTTAGTCCAGGCAGAAGAGTTATGCAGACTCAAAGAAAAACGCAAGGAGGTAGTCTATGAAATTGAAGACAGAGCATGTCTTCGTGTGTCCCCTCTGTGAGGATTTAAACGATTTGGAGTTAAGGGAAAGTTAGCCCCGAGATTTGTAGGACCATATCGAGTTTTGGAGCGTATGGGAGAAGTGGCCAACAAGTTAGAGTCACCCGAAGGACTGTTAGGAGTTCATGATGTGTTCCACGTTTCCCAGTTGAAGAAGTGCCATGCAGAGATGGCCAATATTCCCTTGAAAGGATGCTTGACCCTGGAAAGGATAATGATGTTCAATGAAGTGGAGTATGGACTTCATAAGTATAAGTTTTTTTCTCGGTATGTGGGATATCCCACGAGGATGAAGATATGAATTACTATTGGATATAAAGGAGGTACGATGTTGGAAATATGGATCAATGGAAATTCCATGATGAGTCTTAAGTAATCATGCCCTAGTTTGGTGCCAATAGAAGGAAGGAAGACATTACAATTGGATGGATTTAAGAATACTAGGAAGTTGGAAGTTGGAATAATGATCAGAAGCCCGAGGATAAGTTCAAGGACTACAAGTGATGAGATGGGCTATAACCCACAGGCCCCAGGACCTGCCAAGAAGCAAGCACACTCTTGCTAAAGGAAAAACCCTGGAAGAAGTTACGATTTTATCACCGACGATTCTATAGGAGTTTACGCAAAACCTGAGAGTTGTGAAGGAACGATAGATGTTTGTTTGGCTTACAGAATCAATGGATTTTCCGAACTTGGTTCGTCGACAACAGAAATTCTGCAATGCTTGTGAGGATGACCGAGTGTTAGAATGCGAGATTCGCTAAACCATGTACAAGGTAATGATTTGGGTGCGGGATGGATTGATCACCATACCGACTTACTCTTATTATTCGCTTTGCTATATGGGATGGTAAATCTGAGTGACTTACCTATAGTAGAGAGACGACGATCAAAACCTTGTTTGAACCTTAGAATGGTATAAGTATTTTCCCTTGTACACGGCAGCTGTTGCCAATCGTAGGATATACGGTGAGGTTCAACCCAGACCCGTTTTCTGCAGGAGAAACCATAAATTGTGGACCACCATGAGATATCGATAGTTTTTTTTAGTATTGGCGCCAGACCCGACAACTAAGAAGACCCAGTCTTGGAATAACCTTACCGGAATAACCTTACCAGGATGAAACTACAGAAGAATTGAGGAAAAGGTTATGCCACTACCGGAAGAGCCCAGAGAAGGAATTATCCTTAAGATCTGAGAAGACCGACACTGTCAGTAATAAGGATGGAGTATATGAGTTTTGTTAGAACCGTAACCATGTTTCTAAGGGTGGTAGCACCCCAGACCCGCTGTGATGATCGATGGATTTTGAGAAGACCCCCAAACCCTAACCTATTTCTTGCTAGCCTCTCCGAATCTCGAGGACGAGATTCATTTTAAGGGTGGTAGTTTTGTACCATCCCAAAATTCTAAATTTTGGAATGTTATAATAAATAGATAGAGTTGATTGATTATTTGATTGATTCAGTGAAATTCGAAACCTTTTTGAAAGTTAAATGAGAGGGAATAAAAGGACTTTCCCAAACTTTCATTTTCTTTTCTGATCTTCATGAATTCAAATTCTTTTCACCACAAAACCCTGGAGAGAAGATGACATGACTTCTTCCATTTATTTAAATGACAAGGGGTGTTGAAAATATTTGAATTTCATTTGGAAAATATTTCCAATTCTGGAACTTTATGCAACTCAATGATTTTCACGGCGAAGATAAAATGACTTCTTCAAAACATATGAAATATGAGTTGGGAGTTTCAAAGAATTAAATTCATAGTTCTTTTGAATTTATTTTCAATTTGGAGTTATTTGAGTTTTATTCAAATTATTTTTCTCCAAAATAAAATATATGGAAAATAGGGTAACATGATTCCCTACATCAAAAAAATGGATAGAAATAAATTTGAATTAATTTTGGTATTTTTAAAATGATTTTTGTTGGATTTTATTAGAGCAGAAGAACTCTTCGCTTTATTTGAATTTTGTGTATTTTATTTGAAGCTAGAATAATGTTCATCTTGTAGGAAATCTTTTTCTGAAAATTTTGATATATTATATGCCTATATAATATTTTTTTGTTTATTTGGTTTTATTTATTTTGTTTGTCCGAATTTAAAAAAATGTTTCGACTTGGCGGCCCGATAGCCGGGCGAGCCACTTGACCAGCTTCACCTGCGCCGTCTCCGTCACCCCTGCTGCTGACCGACTCCAAAGGGAGTCCGCTGCCGCCACGGCTCGCCGGAGCCGCCTCCCGCGGACTCCTCCTCTCCTGCCCCTTCCCACGCCACCGCCTCCCGCCCTCTTTTTAGTATACCACGGACCCCAGGTCCCGTTTCGCCGCCGCCGCCGCCCCTCGCCAGATCCGCCGCCGCCGCCATCGGTTACCCTTGATCGCCGCCGTTACCAAAGCCGCCGCCGCCGCTGTTCTGTGCCACCCGTGCTCTTCGCCGCCTCAACGACGCCAGAGCCGCCGCCCAGCCAGACCCGAGCCGCCGCCGACGCCCGCTTCGCCGAGCCGTCGCCGCCGTTCACCGGACTCCGGACACGCCCTAACCGCGGATCCCGCGGTTTTGCCGCCCCGACAGTTTCGTCGAACCGCCCGAACCGGTAATAAAACCGACCGGTTTTCGTTTCGTTTTTTTATAAAACCTTTTTTTTCTTATTAGCTGTTTAGAGAACGTTCATTAGGTTAGGTTCAGCAGTGAACGGTTTTCACTGGTTAGCGTTCGACAGCGAACGTTCGCTCAGTAGGTTTTTCTTTTTCTTTTTCTTTTCTGTCCAGGGACCTATTTGTAGTATTTATTTATAGAATAGCCCCTGGTTTTCAAACCCTCACAACATTTTACTCGTTAGTCCAAATCCCACGAAACCAATGCCCACTTCTTCGTTATGATCCCCTCTATCCAGTAATCCAACTCAAACATGTTTTTGAAAGTTTAAAATTTTCAATTAGATCAGATTTGAATTTGAACTTTGTTTGATCATAACTTGAGTTTCGTAACTCCGATTTAGTTGATTCTTTTTGCAAATTAAAGCTCTTGACATAAACTTTCTGATACGGCCAAATTCACATAATTTTGGTACTGTTAGAAATTGGTTTATGTTGCAAGAGTTATTTGCTTGGTTTTGATGTTTTCCGAATCGTTTTCTTCGTTCGGTCTGATGTTTTGAGTGATTGCTTATGTGTGGCTACTATTGTTTGCTTACGTTAGATTGACCGGAGTGTGATGAGTAGAACTATCAAGAGTTTTGAGTGTGAATCATCTTCATCAACATTGCAGGCAAGTTCACACTTTTTTCATATCCCTTTTCATACCCAGTTTTTATTGCATTAGATCAATCCTCAAACATTGCATGATTAGGATCTAATTAAATTGTGGGTTTTGGGAAGTAGTTTGAGGTTGTACCTATTACCTGATTTATTTTCAAACCCTTGGGAGTTACTTCTACGTTTGCTTACTATGCCATGCTATGCTAGTAGACGTGGATTGGGTGAGTGTATTCCATGACAAACGTGAGATTGTTAATTAATGGTTTATTTAAGGTGGCAACTTAAACACACATCTGGGTGGATTGAGGCACCTGGTTTCCATCAGGACTTGCCTGTATTTCTTCGGACCGCCACCCAGGCTCAAAGGGATCATGAGATTATTCATGCTAGAAACTTCCGTGTGCAGCCACATGCTACTATGGGCTCTAGCATAGTTGACTAAGTTGTGCGAACTCTTATGGGTAGACTAGCTAATGTAGGGGTTGTAGGTTGGTACGGTCTACCCAAACGTAAGGTGCTAGCGCTTCTGAAAGACTATGTCTCGGTCATCCGTTTCTCAAACACCATGTAGTGCGAGAAATCAAACGGAGGCGATCGAGTCTTATGGGGAAAAGTGCACAAACCTCTGCAGAGTGTATAAACTAATCATGGTTAGCCGTGTCCCCGGTTATGGTCATCTTGAGTATCTAGTACTTGGATTATCATGTGAATCTCATCATGTTACTCTAATTAATATTGTTGGGTTGTTAATGAGTACTTTTAGTTGGGATTGAGGATGCTGTCAACCATTCTCAATGTTTAACAACCACCATGATAGTTAAATAAATTTATTCCTTTGCAGTAGGGAAAAATTGGCTTTTCGCAAAACCCTTATAACCATAGAGCTTTTCCACCAGCCAAATATGCATGTAGTCATAGCCATATTTCAGCATTGCTCTCTGATGTGAATTTGCCAAGACATTCAATGTCTTCGACCCTTTGTGGCTGCAACGTATCATGTTGCAGGATCTTACGACGAGTAAGTGATACGTTAGGGTTACGATTTCTACACTCAACTTTGTCGTTGGCGTTGATGGGAATCCACAACCTTGTTACTTCCGCTATTTGGATTGAGGTAATAGTATTTACGTTATTTATACATGTGATTTACCTCTGTTATAAATCCTCGAGTCTTGTGTGTGTCAAAGATACCGATCCGAGGATGACACTTGCCACGAGACTTGATCCATTCGGGCCAGGTCGCTACAAGATGGTATTAGAGCAAATGTTGACTGTAGGACGTGACCCTAGAAACTGGCAAGCCCATAGGAAAGTTTTTTTTCTCTACAACTTCATTTTCAAAACGATCTTTTACCTCTCTTCTCTTCTGAGCTTATTCAAATATCCCATTTTAGTGAGACTATACCCTTTTTCCCTTTTGACCCTTCGAAGATTCGACTGATGAGACCACTCCGAGGAGGACCAGATATCGAACAACTAAGACCACTTCGGAATGAAGAGGATTTTACCGAGCATTATAATGATGGAAACTACGACGGATAAAGACTTCGAAGACTAGGAGAATATGAAGAATTTCCAGATTTTTATGACCTAGGAAGGTTACGCTTATGGAATTTGACAGACTATGGAAGTTATCAATACCCGAGATTAAGGTGTATTGGAGTAAGACCGGAGCATGGAGAGAGTTAAAAACTCAAAGTTTTTATCAAGGAAACCCTAAGGCAGGAGATATCAACTATGGAATGGTAGCTCATGGAAATGACAAGAGCAAAAACATGGCTATCCATGATGTTGTTAACCGCCTATGCTATTGTCACCATGCGGAGTTAAGCGTGCAGATGCATGGAAGAATTGGATGGTAGAAGGCTGAAGGAGCATCCGTCAGCGAAGCATGCAGTTTTAACATAGCTGGTGCATCACCAGGATCTGGAGTATTACATCAAGAAGTGTAGGGTGGATCTGCAGGAAGCCGTATTTAACAAGGAAGCAGTTCGTGAAGAACCCAGGTCCCAGAAGATTAAAGTAGCCAAGCTAGAGGAGCCAAACCTTGAGACATCAAAGATTTGTCAGGAACTGAAGGACAATTGGATCATGGTCCATGTCGAGGATGATGAAACCCAGGAGTTTGGAATGCAACTCTAGAAATATTAAAGGACGCCACGAGAGATTTCGCGTCAACAGAGATGATCTAGCAAAAGAATTTTAGAAGGACAAGCATGATCGGAAGAAGCCATCGGAGACATGAACAAGACTTGAAGAGTTTGACGACATTGACCTTTAGAAGACCAAACCCCAGTTATATACCTTCGTTAGATGCGACGATTGTGAGCTGTCATTTGTTTGATGTTTTTTCGACAGCGACAATAAAACCTGTCTTTTCAAAACTTTTGTTTGTATTGTGTGCATCCCTCTCGATCTCTCTTATCCCACCCCAAACCCATGGACCCATTAGAGGAAGAATGGAGATGAGCCTGTATTTTCTGGACCGATGAGTAAATTGGAGACAGACCGATGGATTCAGAACATGGAAGATCATATGAAGAATAACACTATAGCTGGAAAGTATATGACCCAGCATGCTCTTCAGTTCTTTGAAAGAGGTGATGCTACCTGGTAGAAGATGTACCAAACCATCAATGGATGGCAAGGAGTAACCACTTGGAAGGAATTTAAGTGGACTTTGTTAAAGTCTTGGCTTGTGTCCCAGAAGTTGAGGCCTTATGGAAAAGATATGAAGAAACCTTGTGCATACAAGCTTTGTGGAGAAATAGGACACAACCATAAAGAAAATAAGGACGAATACCCTCATAAGCAGAGGATTGCCAAAGGAGTTAGCCGAGGATTTTCAGGGAACTTCGATTGGAGATTGTTCCCAAAGGTTTTGTTGCAGCAATGGAAGTTCAGTCTACATTGTTGGGAAAGATCAGTGAAGCTCAGAAGGATGACAAAGAAATTGTTGAGATAAAAGAGAGGATGAGCAAAGGAAATGCCGAAGGTTTTCGTAAGGATGAGCACGACACCTTATGGTTTGAGGATAGTGTACATGTACCCAATAATGCAGAGATCAGGAAGTAAATACTTCAGGAGGCTCATGACTCACCATACTCGATTCGCCCAGGAAACATCAAGATGTATTTGAATTTGAAGGAGCGTTTCTGGTGAACTAGAATGAAGAAGGATATTGCGGAGTATGTAGTCATAGGTGACGTATGCCAGAGAGTAAAGGCAGAGCATCAGAAGCCAGCAGGATTAATACAGACTATGTCGATACCCGAATGGAAGTGGGATAAGCTTGGCATGGACTTCATTACCGGATTTCCCAGAACCCGAACGGGATATGATTCTATCTGGGTAGTAGTTGATTCGCTTAACCAAAGTGGCTCACTTTATCCCAGTGAAAACCACCTATACAAGTGTGAAGTTGGCCAAGATATATTTGACCAGAATCGTATGTCT
Organism: Aegilops longissima; assembly: GCA_021605205.1. NCBI lineage: Eukaryota > Viridiplantae > Streptophyta > Magnoliopsida > Poales > Poaceae > Aegilops > Aegilops longissima. The sequence goes on from CM038680.1 coordinate 325,072,622, forward strand.
GCATGGAGTTCCGAGGACCATCGTATCAGATAGAGGAACATAGTTTACCTCAAAGTTTTGGAATCAGCTGCACCAGACTTTGGGTACTAGGCTAGAGTTCAGTACAGCCTTTCATCCGCAGACAGATGGATAAATCGAGAGAGTCAATCAGATTCTGGAGGACATGTTGAGAGCGTGTGCGCAAGATTATGGATCTAGTACTGATGATAATCTACCTTACGCGGAGTTCTCATACAACAACAGTTACCAAGCTAGTTTGAAGATGGCCCCTTTTGAAGCTTTGTATGGGAGAAGGAGCCAGACACCATTGATGTGGGATGACGTTGGAGACCGTCAGTTGTTTGGACAAAATGTGATCAAGGAGTCAAGAGAATGTTAAGTTGATTCGAGATAAGACTGAAGGTAGCTTAGTCCAGGCAGAAGAGTTATGCAGACTCAAAGAAAAACGCAAGGAGGTAGTCTATGAAATTGAAGACAGAGCATGTCTTCGTGTGTCCCTCCGTGAGGATTTAAACGATTTGGAGTTAAGGAAAGTTAGCCCTAGATTTGTAGGACCATATCGAGTTTTGGAGCGTATGGGAGAAGTGGCCAACAAGTTAGAGTCACCCAAGGACTGTTAGGAGTTCATGATGTGTTCCACGTTTCCAGCTTGAAGAAGTGCCATGCGAGATGGCCAATATTCCCTTGAAAGGATGCTTGACCCTGGAAAGGATAATGATGTTCCATGAAGTGGAGTATGGACTTCATAAGTATAAGTTTTTTTCTCGGTATGTGGGATATCCCACGAGGATGAAGATATGAATTACTATTGGATATAAAGGAGGTACGATGTTGGAAATATGGATCAATGGAAATTCCATGATGAGTCTTAAGTAATCATGCCCTAGTTTGGTGCCAATAGAAGGAAGGAAGACATTACAATTGGATGGATTTAAGAATACTAGGAAGTTGGAAGTTGGAATAATGATCAGAAGCCCGATGATAAGTTCAAGGACTACAAGTGATGAGATGGGCCGTAACCCACAGGCCCCAGGACCTGTCAAGAAGCAAGCACACTCTTATTGAAGGAAAAACCCTGGAAGAAGTTACGATTTTATCACCAACGATTCTATAGGAGTTTACGCAAAACCTGAGAGTTGTGAAGGAACGATAGATGTTTGTTTGGCTTACAGAATCAATGGATTTTTCGAACTTGGTTCGTCGGCAAGAGAAATTATGCAATGGTTGTGAGGATGACCGAGTGTTAGAATGCGAGATTCGCTAAACCATGTACAAGGTAATGATTTAAAAGGGATGGATTGATCACCATCTTGACTTACTCTTATTATTCGCTTTGCTATATGGGATGGTAAATCTGAGTGACTTACCTATAGTAGAGAGACGATGATCTAAACCTTGTTTGAACCTTAGAATGGTATAAGTATTTTCCCTTGTACACGGCAGCTGTTGCCAATCGTAGGATATACGGTGAGGTTCAACCCAGACCCGTTTTCTGCAGGAGAAACCATAAATTGTGGACCACCATGAGATATCGATAGTTTTTTTTAGTATTGGCGCCAGACCCGTCAACTAAGAAGACCAAGTCTCGGAATAACCTTACCAGGATGAAACTACAGAAGAATTGAGGAAAAGGTTATGCCACTACCGGAAGAGCCCAGAGAAGGAATTATCCTTAAGATCTGAGAAGACCGACACTGTCAGTAATAAGGATGGAGTATATGAGTTTTGTTAGGACCGTAACCATGTTTCTAAGGGTGGTAGCACCCCAGACCCCCTGTGATGATCGATGGATTTTGAGAAGACCCCCAAACCCTAACCTATTTCTTGCTAGCCTCTCCGAATCTCGAGGACGAGATTTATTTTAAGGGTGGTAGTTTGGTAACATCCCAAAATTCTAAATTTTGGAATGTTATAATAAATAGATAGAGTTGATTGATTGTTTGATTGATTGAGTGAAATTCGAAACCTTTTTGAAAGTTAAATGAGAGGGAATAAAAGGACTTTCCCAAACTTTCATTTTCTTTTCTGATATTCATGAATTCAAATTCTTTTCACCACAAAACCCTGGAGAGAAGATGACATGACTTCTTCCATTTATTTAAATGACAAGGGGTGTTGAAAATATTTGAATTTCATTTGGAAAATATTTCCAATTCTGGAACTTTATGCAACTCAATGATTTTCACGAGCGAAGATAAAACGACTTCTTCAAAACATATGAAATATGAGTTGGGAGTTTCAAAGAATTAAATTCAAAGTTATTTTGAATTTATTTTCAATTTGGAGTTATTTGAGTTTTATACAAATTATTTTTCTCCAAAAATAAAATATATGGAAAATAGGGTAACATGATTCCCTACATCAAAAAATGGATAGAAATAAATTTGAATTAATTTTGGTATTTTTAAAATGATTTTTGTTGGATTTTATTAGAGCAGAAGAACTCTTTGCTTTATTTGAATTTTGTGTATTTTATTTGAAGCTAGAATAATGTTCATCATGTAGGAAATCTTTTTATGAAAATTTTGATATATTATATGCCTATATAATATTTTTTGTTTATTTGGTTTCATTTATTTTGTTTGTCGGAATTAAAAAAGCTCGATGGGCGGCCCACCAACCGGGCAGCAGTAGCCCACCCTGCTGCCCGTCACCCTGCGCTGACCGACTCCAGCGGGAGTCCGCCGCCACGGCTCGCCTGAGCCGTCTCCCAGCCGGACTCCTCCTCTCCTGCCCCTTCCCCACGCCACCGCCCTCCCCTGCCCTCTTTAAAAGGCCACCACGGGACCCCTGGGTCCCGTTTTCGCCGCCGCCATCGGTTGCCGCCGCCGCCGCCGTTGCAAAGCCGCCGTCGCCGCTGTTCTGTGCCACCCCGTGCTTTTCGCCGCCTCCCACGACGCTTGAGCCGCCGCCCCAGCCAGACCGAGAGCCGCCGACGCCTCTTCGCGGAGCCGTCGCCGCCATTCACCGGACTCGACGGACACGCCCTAGCCGCCGGATCCCGCCGGTTTTGCCGACCCGACGGTTTCGTCGAACCGCCCGAACCGGTAATAAAACCGACCGGTTTTCGTTTCGTTTTTTTATAAAACCTTTTTTTTTCTTATTAGCTATTTAGAGAACGTTCATTAGGTTAGGTTCAGTAGTGAACGGTTTTCACTGGTTAGCGTTCGACGTGACGTAACGCTCGAAGAGGTTTTTCTTTTTCTTTTTATTTTCTGTCCAGGGACCTATTTGTAGTATTTATTTACAGAATAGCCCCTGGTTTTCAAACCCTCACAACATTTTACTCGTTATTCCAAATCCCACGAAACCAACGCCCACTTCTTCGTTATGATCCCCTCTATCCAGTAATCCAACTCAAACATGTTTTTGAAATTTTAAAATTTGAATTAGATCAGATTTGAATTTGAAGTTCGTTTGATCATAACTTGAGTTTCGTAACTCCGATTTAGTTGATTCTTTGTGCAAATTAAAGCTCTTGACATAAACTTTCTGATAAGGCCAAATTCACATAATTTTGGTACTGTTAGAAATTGTTTTATGTTGCAAGAGTTATTTGCTTGGTTTTGATGTTTTCCGAATCATTTTCTTCGTTCGGTCTAATGTTTTGAGTGATTGCTTATGTGTGGCTACTATTTCTTGCTTACGTTAGATTGACCGGAGTGTGACGAGTAGAACTATCAAGAGTTTTGAGTGCGAATCATCTTCATCAACATTGCAGGCAAGTTCACACTTTGATCATATCCCTTTTCATACCCAGTTTTTATTGCATTAGATAAATCCTTAAACATTTCATGATTAGGATCTAATTAAATTGTGGGTTTTGGGAAGTAGTTTGAGGTAGTACCTATTACCTGATTTATTTTCAGACCCTTGGGAGTTACTTCTACGTTTGCTTACTATGCCATGCTATGCTAGTAGACGTGGATTGGGTGAGTGTATTCCATGACAGACGTGAGATTGTTAATTAATGGTTTAATTAAGGTGGCAACTTAAACACACATTTGGGTGGATTGAGGCACCTAGTTTCCATCAGGACTTGCATGTATTTCTTCGGCCCGCCACCCAGGCTCAAAGGGATCATGAGATTATTCATGCTAGAAACTTCCGTGTGCAGCCACATGCTACTATGGGCTCTAGCATAGTTGACTAAGTTGTGTGAACTCTTACGGGTAGACTAGCTAATGTAGGGGTTGTAGGTTGATACGGTCTACCCAAACGTAAGGTGCTAGCGCTTCTGAAAGACTATGTCTCGGTCATCCGTTTCTCAAACACCATGTAGTGTGAGAAATCAAACGGAGGTGATCGAGTCTTGTGGGGAAAAGTGCACAAACCTCTACAGAGTGTATAAACTAATCATGGTTAGCCATGTCCCCGGTTATGGACATCTTGAGTATCTAGTACTTGGATTATCATGTGAATCTCATCATGTTACTCTAATTAATATTGTTGGGTTGTCAATGAGTACTTGTAATTGGGATTGAGGATGCTGTCAACCATTCTCAATGTTTAACAACCACCATGATAGTTAAATAAATTTATTCCTTTGCAGTAGGGAAAAATTGGCTTTTCGCAAAACCCTTATAACCATAGAGCTTTTCCACCATCCAAATATGCATGTAGTCATAGCCATATTTCAGCATTGCTCTACAATGTGAATTTACCAGTACATTCAATGTACTGACCCTTTGTGGCTGCAACGTATCATGTTGCAGGATCTTACGACGAGTAAGTGATACGTTAGGGTTACGATTTCTACACTCAACTTTGCCGTTGGTGTTGATGTGTCACAGCCCCAGATCAGCCCTAGAGCTTGCTTGTAACCAGTGGCATTGCATCCATGCATCATGTTTAATTTCCATGAAATTTGAAATGGGGATGATCAAGCCCTAGCACTAAGGCAATTCAAATAGGTTCAAATTCAAGAATATTTTCAAAACCCAAATTGGTTTGCAAAAATATTCATGATTAATGGGAAAGGGTGAAACCCATATCCAGAGATGATGGATATTTTTCCAAGGCATTTTTGGATTTTGAATAAACCATATTGTATTTGAATTGGGGCATTTAAATACTATTAATATTTTTAAATGCTCCAACAATTCTGAAAACAGTTAAGGGCCTATGCAATAATTCAGTTAAATGCCACAATTATTTTCAGGATTTATTTAAATGATTTGGTTTAAAACTAAATCAAAACCAACTACAAAAAAATAGAAACAGGATGTAATTAGAGAAAGAGGGAGAGCTCACCTGGCAGCCACTTACCTGGGCCACGAACCGGCCCAGCCTTCTCCCCTCCCTCGCTGGCCTGGGGTTGGTGGCCCAGCCCACCAACCGCCACACCGCTCGTCGCCTACCTCTGCCAGTAGGCAGAGGAGGGACACGGCGACCACGCCGACGCCTCCACCTCCTCCCTGCTCGCTGCTGGCTCCCCTCGACCTTGGGAGACGCCACGCGCCTCCCGAACCCCCTCGCTCCTCTTCCTCACTCGCTGTTCCCTCTCTTTCCCCCCTGGCCCTCTTCCCCGAGCTCACCGAACGGAGCTGCCGCCACCGACGAGCTCCACCGCAGCCACCGTCCATCCCGTGCCTCCCCGATGGGTCCAGGAGAACCGCCATGGCCCTCTGCGTCATCCACACCAACCCACTCGACCGCTGGTGCCCTGTGATCGCCGCCCCGAGTCGTCTTCCCCGGGCACGGCCGCCGGACTCCATCGACGGATTCGCCGCCCTCCGGTCGTCCCCGAGCCAGCCGAGCTTGCCGCCGACCTCCCAGTGAGCTCCGCTGCATTTCCCCTCTGTTTCCCGCATCTTCCCGTCCTCTAGCCGTCGCGTTCATCGGCCGAGAACCACCGCCGCCGAGCTTGTCGCCGGCGTCGCCCGGCGACCATATGGTCATTCCGTGCTAACCAACATGGCCGCCGCATCGCGTAGTGCCTCGCTAGCGCCTCAGCTTCTGCGTTTGCACGCCGCAACCCCAACCCCGCACATGGCCGAACTCCGGCGGCCGCCAACCTCGTCGTCGGCGCCGATTCCGGCCGCCCCGAGCTCAAGCCACTCCACCAAGAGCCTCAGCTCATCCCCAGCTCCTCCTAGATGCCCTCCGCGAGCCATTTGGTCGCCGGAGTGGCAAAACCCACTCTCGCCGCCGCGTCGGGCTCGCCGGCGGCTAAACGCCGGCAGCCCACCTTGACCTTGACCGGGTGGGCCCCGGTTGACTCTCCTGAGTCAATGACAGGTGGGGCCCAGCCCTGTTTAATAACTAGGTTTAGTTTTATTTAAAATCTAATTAAGCTAATTACTCTGACACGTGGGACCCACGCGTCAGATTGGACCTGGACCGCCGCAGTTGACCTGCTGACGCAGTAGTGACGCAATGCTGATGTCATTAATCATTTTCTCATTTAATTTAATTCAGGAAATTTCAGAAAATACCCCAAACTTCTAAAAATCATATAAATTCAACCGTAACTCGGATGGAAATAATTTATATATGAAAAATGATCAGAAAAATATGAAGAATCTGTTTATGCCATGATCATGCATGTTTGAGCAAGTTAACATCACTGAATAGGATGAATCATGATTAGGGTAATTTATGAAATAGCATTTGGAGTTGGAGTTCAACCTTGTTTGAATTCCACTTCAACTAACTTGGATTACTGTTGCATTAGGTGAATTCAGTTCCTTAACATGCTCATGCATCATATATGTGCATTGCATTGATTGTGTTCTTTCTCGCCATGGTGTTTGTCCCTCTCGGAGAGCGATGTTCGACGATTGTTCGATGACACCGATGAAGAACTATATTATCTTCGAAGTGCCGTGCAAGCAAAACCCCTTGTTCATTCCGATACAATCCCACTCTCTCGCCCTGCTCTATTTTACTGCATTAGGACAACAACGACTCATGTGTTACTTGCTGCGGTAGCTGAACCCTTGATCCTTTGCATGACTGTCATTCCACAAGAATTAGATGAAACCCACTAGCATGAGTAGGAATTGTTTGAGCCATGTTGTGCCTACTCATTTATGCTTGTTGTCATGCCTGCTCTCGCTTAGAGTTGAGTCGGGTCGATTCATCGGGAATGAATTGGAATTGTTATGAACATGTCCTATTGTGTGTGAGCTAAGTGTGTGAACACGATTTGGTAAAGGTAGCGGTGAGAGGCCATGTAGGAGTACATGGTGGGTTGTCTCATTGAAACCGTCCTCGGGAACTGAGTTCGTGTTTGTGATCCATGAAACAGTTACTACCACGCATTGGGATCCTTAATTGACCCTCTCGGCTTCTTAACCACCCTTGTCCTCATCCGGGAGTTGCAAGTAGTTTCGTGTTTGTAGCATCTTTGGGGGCCACGCATAGCGCTGACCTTAGGGGTGGGTTGTGTTGCGGTAGGCACCGCGGGGCCCGGTGTACCGAAAGTGCCGTTTGGTATCTCGGGAACCCTGCACACATCGTTCGGGGCTGTATGGGAAACCTCGGCGGACTCCTGCGGATGGAACCCGAATAGGCGATAAACCTGGACTAGGGACTTGAGTATTTAGGTAGGCTGTGGCCGACACCCACGTTGGGCTTCCGCTTGAAGGTTGCCGAGTACATGTCGTAAACGGCGGTAAGTGGTGAGCGTGTGTGAAGAAGTACACCCGCAGGGTTTAATATGATCTATTCGAATAGCCGTGTCCATGGAGAAGGACTTCTGGGTTGCCTATATCAGTTCATAGACAAGTGAAAGTGGATACTCTAAAATGCGCAAGACAAGCGTGAGTGCTATGGACGGCGTTCTCGTAGGGAGACGGGAGCGGGTCCATAGTGGTGTATTGATATGGTGAATATGTGGACTCGTGTGCGCCACCTCAAAAGAGTTACTTGCAGTCGTAGTTCAGAATAGCCACCGAGTCAAAGCTGGCTTGCTGCAGTCAAACTCCACCACCCCCTTTTGATAATGATGCATATGTAGTTAGATCTGATGTAAGTCTTGCTGAGTACAATTGTACTCACGTTTGCTTATTTTATGTTTTGCAGAGAGACGTCAGTCTCGCTAGTAGTTCCGCGTGGGCTTTGACGTTTAGCTTGTTACCTCAGCTACGATCTTGTGCCTCGGCAGGATCTGGTAGATAGTCAGGCTCCTCAGCCTTTTTCATTTATAGTTGTCTATACTCAGACATGTTTAGCTTCCGCTTGTGCTTTGACTTGTATGCTCTGAGTGTTGGGTCATGAGACCCATGTTTGTAATATCTCGCTCTTCGGAGCCTAATGAATAATATTTTGAGTCGTAGAGTTATGTTGTGATGCCATGTTGTATCTACACATATTGAGCATATTGTGTGTATGTTTGAAATGCTTGGTATGTGTGGGATCCGACAAACTAGTTGTTTATCCTTGGCAGCCTCTCACATGGGGAAATGTAGTCTCGTGCCTCCGAGCGATAGTAGTCCGCTACAGCCCGGTTCACGGAGTCCTGCTAGCCCAGACTACTGCTTGGACACTTGACTGGCGGCATGTGTTTCACCGTTCCTATGTACGTCCTTCGGGAAATGTCACGCGGTGTTATTCGAGTCCTGCCTAGCCTGCTACAGCCGGGATACCGAGTCCTGTTAGCCAGTGCTACAGCCCGAATATATACGTTGATGACCGACATGCTCGATGTGATTCATGTATGCCTGTCCCCATAGGTTAGCGCCGCTTTGGGTTCACGACTAGCCATGTCGGCCCGGGTTCTTTGTCATATGGATGCTAGCGACACTATCATATACGTGAGCCAAAAGACGCAAACGGTCCCGGGCCATGGTAAGGCGACACCCGTGGGAATACCGTGCGTGAGGCCGCAAAGTGATATGATGTGTTACATGCTAGATCGGTGTGACTTAGGATCGGGGTCCTGACAGCGTTGGTATCGAGCTTTGATCTGCTCAGGATTACCAAGCCAAACTGGTCGAAGTTGTGTCTAGAAATGCTTTAGTTATGTAAGGGAATTGATTGTGGAAGGGAACGTAAGGCTCTTTTTACTCCTTATACCTCATGGCCTTCTGATCTGAGTCATCCTCTTCTCTTCTACGGGGTTAAGAACTAGGCTTCTCATCTATCTATCAGGATGACGTGTTACTAATCCATAGACCTATAAGATTGTGGGTTTAATCCCCAGTTCAGTTCCTACTATTTCTGTATGATAACTGTTGATCTCAGAATCTTGTTATGATGTTGTTGAGTGGTTATGCCAACATTTCTGCAGGATGTCTCAAATCATTTTGAGCATTTACAGCCGTTATGCTATCCGAGTCATCCCAGGTCTCTAAATAGTCTGATGCATTTGCAAATCCTTTCTTCGCTTCCCGATGTCCTTTTGGGCCAGATTAAGCACACTAACCAGTCAGTCGAGGTACTCCATTGCCTCGACATATATGTTGGAACTATTATTATGACCCTAGATGTTTAGGAAGTCACCTAGCAATTTAGCAATGCTTTTGTATCCCGAGTGTGATGATTCTGGCCATCATTTTCGAAAGCATCCCGTGATGCCATTTAGTAGTAGGTATTCTACTCCTGGGTTTCTGAACCCGAGATTCATCCTACTTCATGTTGTTAGTATTTACTAGTGCCTTTAGGATATTAGTAACCTTGCGATAGTTCTCGAGGCCCGTGGTATTTCCTTCTTCCAAATACTACGAACCGCTTGTGGCAGAAGTTCATTGTTGAACCAACACATCACAATAAGAGTGCTCTTGAGGAGTACTCCACTCATATTGTGATTCTGCCAAATTCTACCTTCCGCATGGATTACCCGGAAGAAATGTTGAGCTTTGCTTGATATACTAATCTATGCCTCCACAACTCGAAAAGTTATATGTTCCTTGAGTTGTTCCTCTTTAGTCGTATTCTGACCTTCATCTATCAATTGATAGCCAAGGGTATGTGTGCATTTGTGTTCATCGATGCATTTTATCCTTGTGGTCCGTCAAGCCATTCTATTCCGGAATGACTAGGAGAAACAAACTCCAGTACCTCATCCATTTCTAGGATTGGGTCAAAGTAGTTGTATCCCGCAGATCAAAATGCCAATTCAGCTTTTGATTCTGTTCTACCCTGAAGTATTGCCATCTTATGTCAAGAATGTCATGGGAATTGCACAACCTCTTAGGAATTCTTGACGCAGTAATACTTCTCGCCATCATTATTCATTCCTCGGTTCCGTGTTGATGCAACCGGAAAGCCGACAAGTGACTTGTGATGTGTGACATCAATACTCCGAGCAACTCATTGCTTGGTAGTGAATGGACAATATTCTCATTCTTAGCGTGTTGGTTATTAAACCATCATCCTAAGATTGATCATGCTACCTCGTCCTTATTTTCGGTGCACTCTTCGATTGATGAGTTAGGATTGTGGCAAGTCCTCACTCATTTGATCATATCGTCTTGCCCTGAAAGGCAAGATTGTTCTCGAGCTTAGTAATATATCGATGGTCCATGACTTTCCAAATATCTTCTTGGAAGTGTTATCAGGTTGTCACCTGACCGCTATGTTGAGTTCGTGATCATATTGGTTTTCTTCTAAACCACCCATTCTCCAAGAATCTGTGTTGGGTATCCCTGAGCTAGTTGGTTAAGCTAGACAACAACTTGGAGAGTTGGAAGATAAAAGCTTGCCTAACTTAGTTCGCTCCAAAGAGATATTCCTGTGTAGTATGTGTTGAAGAAAGATGATATCTTCATCGATTGGTCCTCGTGATCAGTTGTTGGACCTATTGTCCTACCAACTCTTTGATTTGAGTATGGACCATTGTCAAGTCAAATCAGAACCAACGATATTCGTAATGTTGTCTTACTCGTGGTTGATCCCTCGAGCATACACCATTACATCTTTTGGTCTGACCAATGCTATCACCGTGTTCACATGATGGTGGAAGTCCAGTGATATGGAAATTCCGATGAGCTATTGTTGAGCCCATCAGCAGTAATTTGTCTCCCCCATGAGTCATGTGGAACACCAACGTAGTGTTGGAAACTTGTGTAAGCAATGCCTTCATGATCCGTTCATGAAGCCTATGCTTGGATGGAAGAAGTGACTTCCTCGAATTCATGTGCTTTAGGTGTAAGTTGCCGCCGTGAATTTGAGAAAGGTTTGTTCTGTTTCCTCCGAATCATCCCAAGCCACCATGCACGCATGAAGTATTCTATGGCATGATAGACTGATCATCTTCATTTCATATGAATTCCATAGCACACCAAGCCACTGATTGAGTTGTTCGAGGAGAAGAAGTTCCTTTTTAAGACCGCGGCTTATACAAGGACTTCGATATCCTCGATGATGATTCCCAACCTGAACTCGGTAGTGTTTTATGATAAGACTACTACGTGACCATGTTTGTCTGGGACAACGTGTTCACCTGTTTGTAGCAGAACCCGCTCATGTTTTGGAGCTTGCTACCTTAGTTCACTTCCCGAGAATCTCGCAACGTCATCTCGTCGGTTTATGTTGCAACCCTGTTTTTCAGACATGCTGAGTCTCAAGTATCCTATTTCCAATCGGATCTGAATCTCAGGCAGATATGATGGTTGGAACATTCCAACAGTTGCATTTCGTTCCCAGCTTGCACCGTCCTTGTGCTTTTTCACCATAGGCTGCCTTCTTAGTAATTCTTGTCCAGGTTCATCTTCAAAAGTGGACTTACCATGGGTCCCCTCCACCTCCGATGATAAGCAAAATTCATCCATTGAGTTGTCTTCAACAAGGTAGTCCACATCATCCATTCTAGTCCGGGTGTACCATTCCTTGCATTCCACCAAATGATCGCTTGTGATTGCCTTAGGCTGGTATAAAGAGTTCCAATGATCTATGGATCAAAAGTAATTCTTTTTGCCACTTAAGGGAATAGTTCTTTGTGTCACCTTTTTCGAGGTGCCCGTTACGGGATCATGGTAAATATTACCTCGCCACCTTGACACCATCCACCATCTCCCTAAGCGTGGAATTGTCGCCACCAATCAAACCCCGTTGTTGTTCTTCCATCCCTCTCGATGTATTTTGTGCCTCAACTCGAGATGTGTCACCATCCCAGTCCGCGAGTCGATCATGTTTACTTGATCTTCGTGAAGATCGAATCATGCAGGGTTTTCCCCCTTCCTTCTGTTGTCGTGCCGAGTGAAGATCTTGAAAGCAAGGACGTCAAGACTAAGATGATGGAATGAATCAACATCTTCGAGAAAGGCAAATGGATCATGAAGATTGTGATAGTTTGTGACTTCCCTTTCCTCTTACTCACGCCTTGAATCTCGGGCGAGATTCTTGTTTAGTGGGGTGAGTATCACAGACCCAGATCAGCCCTAGAGCTTGCTTGTAACTAGTGGCATTGCATCCATGCATCATGTTTAATTTCCATGAAATTTGAAATGGGGATGATCAAGCCCTAGCACTAAGGCAATTCAAATAGGTTCAAATTCAAGAATATTTTCAAAACCCAAATTGGTTTGCAAAATATTCATGATTAATGGAAAGGGTGAAACCCATATCCAGAGATGATGGATATTTTTCCAAGGCATTTTGGATTTTGAATAAACCATATTGTATTTGAATTGGGGCATTTAAATACTATTAATATTTTTAAATGCTCCAACAATTCTGAAAACAGTTAAGGGCCTATGCAATAATTCAGTTAAATGCCACAATTATTTTCAGGATTTATTTAAATGATTTGGTTTAAAACTAAATCAAAACCAACTACAAAAAAATAGAAACAGGATGTAATTAGAGAAAGAGGGAGAGCTCACCTGGCAGCCACTTACCTGGGCCACGAACCGGCCCAGCCTTCTCCCCCTCCCCTCGCTGGCCCAGTTGGTGGCCCAGCCCACCAACCGCCACGCCGCTCGTCGCCTACCTCTGCCAGTAGGCAGAGGAGGGACACGGCGACCACGCCGACGCCTCCACCTCCTCCCTGCTCGCCTGCCTGGCTCCCCCTCGACGCCCAGAGACGCCACGCGCCTCCCCGAACCCCCCTCGCTCCTCTTCCTCACTCGCTGTTCCCTCTCTTTCCCCCCTGGCCCTCTTCCCCGAGCTCACCGAACGGAGCTGCCACCACCGACGAGCTCCACCGCAGCCACCGTCCATCCCGTGCCTCCCCGATGGGTCCAGGAGAACGGCCATGGCCTTCTGCGTCATCCACACCAACCCACTCGACCGCGGGTGCCCGTGATCGCCGCCGAAGTCGTCTTCCCGCACGCCGCGGACTCCATCGACGGATTCGCCGCCCTCCGGTCGTCCCCGAGCCAGCCGAGCTTGCCGCCGACAGCTCCGCTGCATTTCCCCTCTGTTTCCCGCATCTTCCCCGTCCTCTAGCCGTCGCATTCATCGAAGCCGAGAACCACCGCCGCCCGAGCTTGTCGCCGGCGTCGCTCCGGCGACCATATGGTCATTCCGTGCTAACCAACATGGCCGCCGCATCGCGTAGTGCCTCGCTAGCGCCTCAGCTTCTGCGTTTGCACGCCGCAACCCCAACCCCGCACATGGCCGAACTCCGGCGGCCGCCAACCTCGTCGTCGGCGCCGATTCCGGCCGCCCCGAGCTCAAGCCACTCCACCAAGAGCCTCGGCCACCCCAGCTCCTCCTAGATGCCTCCATGAGTTATTTGGTCGCCGGAGTGGCAAAACCCACTCTCGCCTGGTTGGCTCGCTGGCTGGCTAAACGCCGCAGCCGACCTTGACCTTGACCGGGTGGGCCCTGCTGACTCTCTGAGTCAATGACGGTGGGGCCAATTTGCTTAATAACTAGGTTTAGTTTTATTTAAAATCTAATTAAGCTAATTACTCGACACGTGGGACACACGCGTCGATTGGACTGGACCGTCATTGACTTGACTTGTCGACGCAGAGTGACGCAATTCGATGTCATTAATCATTTTCTCATTTAATTTAATTCAGGAAATTTCGTAAAATACGCCTAAACTTCTAAAAATCATATAAATTCAACCGTAACTCGGATGGAAATAATTTATATATGAAAATGATCAGAAAAATATGAAGAATCTGTTTATGCCATGATCATGCATGTTTGAGCAAGTTAACATCACTGAATAGGATGAATCATGATTAGGTAATTTATGAAATAGCATTTGGAGTTGGAGTTCAACCTTGTTTGAATTCCACTTCAACTAACTTGGATTACTGTTGCATTAGGTGAATTCAGTTCCTTAACATGCTCATGCATCATATATGTGCATTGCATTGATTGTGTTCTTTCTCGCCATCGTGTTTGTCCCTCTCGGAGACGATGTTCGACGATTGTTCGATGACACCGATGAAGAACTATATTATCTTCGAAGTGCTGTGCAAGCAAAACCCCTTGTTCATTCCGATACAATCCCACTCTCTCGCCCTGCTCTATTTTACTGCATTAGGACAACAACGACTCATGTGTTACTTGCTGCGGTAGCTGAACCCTTGATCCTTTGCATGACCTGTCATTCCACAAGAATTAGATGAAACCCACTAGCATGAGTAGGAATTGTTTGAGCCATGTTGTGCCTACTCATTTATGCTTGTTGTCATGCCTGCTATCGCTTAGAGTTGAGTCGGGTCTGATTCATCGGGAATGAATTGGAATTGTTATGAACATGTCCTATTGTGTGTGAGCTAAGTGTGTGAACACGATTTGGTAAAGGTAGCGGTGAGAGGCCATGTAGGAGTACATGGTGGGTTGTCTCATTGAAACCGCCCTCGTGAACTGAGTTCTGTGTTTGTGATCCATGAAACAGTTACTACCACGCATTGGGATCCTTAATTGACCCTCTCGGCTTCTTAACCACCCTTGTCCTCGGTCCAGGGAGTTGCAAGTAGTTTCGTGTTTGTAGCATGTGGGGCCGCACGCAACGCTGACCTTAGGGGTGGGTTGTATTGCGGTAGGCACCGTGGTCGGTGTACCGAGTGCCCGCTTGGTATCTCGGGAACCCTGCACACATCGCTCGGGTTGTATGGGAAACCTCGGCCGGACTCTCTGCGGATGGAACCCGAATAGGCGATAAACCGGACTAGGGACTTGAGTGTTTAGGTAGGCTGTGGCCGACACCCACGCTGGGCTTCCGCTTGAAGGTTGCCGAGTACATGTCGTGTAAACGGCGGTAAGTGGTGAGCGTGTGTGAAGAAGTACACCCTGCAGGGTTTAATATGATCTATTGAATAGCCGTGTCCACGGAGAAGGACTTCGGGTTGCCTATATCAGTTCATAGACAAGTGAAAGTGGATACTCTAAAATGCGCAAGATAAGCGTGAGTGCTATGGATGGCGTTCTCGTAGGGAGACGGAGCGGGTCCATAGTGGTGTATTGATATGGTGAATATGTGGACTCGTAGCGCCACCTCAAAAGAGTTACTTGCAATGTAGTTCAGAATAGCCACCGAGTCAAAGCTGGCTTGCTGCGGTCAAACTCCACCACCCCTTTTGATAATGATGCATATGTAGTTATATCTGATGTAAGTCTTGCTGAGTACAATTGTACTCACGCTTGCTTATTTTATGTTTTGCGAGAGACGCGTCCTCGCTAGTAGTTCAGCGTGGGCTTGACGTTTAGCTTGTTACCTCAGCTACGATCTTGTGCCTCGGCAGATCGGTAGATAGTCGAGGCTCCTCAGCCTTTTTCATTTATAGTTGTGCGTACTCGGACATGTTTAGCTTCCGCTTGTGCTTTGACTTGTATGTTTCGAGTGTTGGGTCATGAGACCCATGTTTGTAATATCTCGCTCTTCGGAGCCTAATGAATAATATTTTGAGTCGAGAGTTATGTTGTGATGCCATGTTGTATCTACACATATTGAGCATATTGTGTGTATGTTTGAAATGCTTGGTATGTGTGGGATTCGACAAACTAGTTGTTTATCCTTGGCAGCCTCTCATACGGGAAATGTAGTCTCTCGCCTCCGAGCGATAGTAGTCCGCTACTGCCCGGTTCACCGAGTCCTGCTAGCCCAGACTACTGCTTGGACACTTGATGGCCGGCATGTGTTTCACTTCGTTCCTATGTCTGTCCTTCGGGAAATGTCACGCGGTGTTATTCGAGTCTTGCCTAGCCTGCTACAGCCGGGATACCGGAGTCCTGTTAGCCAGTGCTACAGCCCGAATATATACGTTGATGACCGACATGCTCGATGTGATTCATGTATGCCTGTCCCCATAGGTTAGCGCCGCTTTGGGTTCACGACTAGCCATGTCGGCCCGGGTTCTTTGTCATATGGATGCTAGCGACACTATCATATACGTGAGCCAAAAGACGCAAACGGTCCCGGGCCATGGTAAGGCGACACCCGTGGGAATACCGTGCGTGAGGCCGCAAAGTGATATGATGTGTTACATGCTAGATCGGTGTGACTTAGGATCGGGGTCCTGACATGATGGGAATCCACAACCTTGTTACTTCCGCTATTTGGATTGAGGTAATAGTATTTACGTTATTTATACATGTGATTTACCTCTGTTATAAATCCTCGAGTACTGTGTGTGTCAGCATATCGATCCAGGGATGACACTTAAGCACAGAGACTTGATCCATTCGGGTCGGGTCGCTACACACTCACAACATGTATATGAGGAAAAAGTTTCAACCGGACACATATAAAGATATGGGCTTATAGTTCTGCCTCCCAACTTATTCACCTCAAGGCTGATGTCAACAATAATAACTCATGATCACTCACATCCAATTGGATATATGTGCCTAGATCTTTCCCCACCACATGATGCTTGCCAAAGAGAAAAATAAAAAGGAGTAGAGAAGAATACTTTGACTTGTGTATAAAAAGTAAATACATAAAAGTAAAAGATAGGCCCTTCACAGAGGGAAGCAGAGGTTGTCATTCGCTTTTTGGTTTGTATGCACAATATCTTAATGCAAAAGAACCTCATGTTATATTGCCCCTTCTGATAGCAACCTTTATTATGCAGTCCGTCACTCTTATTACTTTGCCATCACAAGTTTGTACAATGCTTAATATCTCTTACACTAAATGATCAAACACATTTAGAAGCAATTTTCATTGCCTTATTGCACTGATGACAACTTACTTGAATGATCTTACTCAATCCACAGGTAGGTATGGTGGACTCTCAAAACAAGAGTTTGGGTTTAAGGGTTTTTGGATGCACAAGTAGTATCTCTACTTAGTGCAGACTTTTGAGCTAGCACCACATGTTGAAGGATCTATGACAATATAACTTCTATGTGAATATGAACAAACATAAATCATTATGTTATCTTCCTTATCCAATGTCAACAGTTTGGCATAAGATATTTAGTGGGGGCTCACAATCATAAAAGAGGTCCAAGATAGTGTATTTGCATGTGAATCTTCTCCTCCCTTATTAATTCTTCCATGAATTGCATTATTGGCCAATGCTATGTTTGTCAACTTTCAACAAATTTTACCACTTATACTTTTCCTTATGTGATGTCATTACTTACCATTAGATTAGCATATGATCCTTTTTATTATTATTTCCTTTTATTTGATTGAAACAAAAAAGTAAAGAAACAAAAACTAAAACTAAACTTTATTATATAACTCTCACTCGATTACATAGATAGATAGATCACGAAACAAAACTAGCACTCGAAAATAGATCATACTAAATTTTTATTCGACTAAATCACGAAATAGCTAAAGATCGAACTAAGATAGGTAAAGGTAATGAAAATGATGGTGATATGATACCAGGGCATCTCCCCAAAGCTTGGCAAGAGCCAAGGGGAGTGCCCATGCCCGTGTACTCAAGTCTCCTTTGGTGGTGAAGATGATGCTGGTAGTGGTGATGATGAGGTAGGGAACTTATCCTTCGGCTTCCATGGCAGCGGTTCTCCATCATAAGAGGATGCACGAGTCTCCCGAGTCCTGCAACTGGCAGCTAAACTCATACCTTTAAATCTTGCCTCATACTCAAAGACTTGATTTTGAAGATCATAGATTTGGCTTTGCATAAAATTGATTTGCTCATTGAAGGTGAAGACGATGTCCTTCATAGACCGGCCATCCAACTTGTGATCACGGGTGAATTCCATGATCATGAGGTGATTGGCACTAAGTCCACGCTCCACCATCCCCTGGCACTTGAAGATCTCCTGCTCCACCGCCTCAAGCCTGGCCTCCACAGTTCCCATCTTCTTAGGCCCTTGAACATCCCGGATGTGGAGCACCCTCACACATCTCAATGGCTTGAGGGTGCTTCATCACCTCCGACAAGTAGGGATTGATTACCCTCTCGAAGAACTTGTCCTTGGAGGAGCTTGGTGCGGCCATGGCAATCTAGATCTATCAGAAAAAATAGCACGAAACAAGAATAGAAGGTTTCTCCGCAATGCGGTGGTCAAATCGTGTGGGGGTATATACAAAGATTTTTATCTTGGGAAACAAGAATACGGAAGGAAAACGGTGTCGGGAAGGTGCATGAGGGCCCCACCACCCACCAGGGCGCGCCAGGTGGGGTAGGCGCGCCCTGGTGTCTTGTGGGCACCAAAGTTGCCTTCCTGGTTTTTTCTTATTTTCCTAATATTCCAGAACTGATAGGAAATATTTTTGCTGATTTTTTGGAGTCCGTTTGCTTACCGTATCACATACCTCTCCCTTTTCAGGGTTCTGGAGTGTTCTGGAAGGTTTCTTTTATGTGTTCCTACGGTTTCATGGTTTGGATAATATTGGTTTCAACATTAATAGACGTACCTAATATATAGTGTTTAATTTTTTGTCCATTGACCACCTTTGGGTTAGTACCTTCGGCATTATTGATCTTAATAGCTCTAGACCGATAAACTTCTTCGATGATATATGGTCCTTCCCATTTGTAAAGAAGTTCTCCTGCAAAAAATCTAAAACAAGAGTCGTACAATCACTACTGCAGGATGCTGCTAACGCGACACTACGATCAGAGACCCTTCGAGAAACTGTGTGCGATCCAATAATCGCAAACGGTGGTGTGTGAAAACCGTCAAAAATGTATAAAACGTTTGCGATGACGGATGCATCAAACACGGTTCAGATTTTAGTTGTGTGTGCGATGAAGGGCATACGGTTCAGTTCAATTAACTGTTTGCGATGAGGAGGAACAAGAGAAACGGGCAGCCAGATGAAAGCGTGTGCGATACACAGCATACGGTTCACTCAGATGAACTGTTTGTGATTAGGCAACACAAAAGAAACGGGCAGCTAGATGAAGGTGTGTGCGATGTACAGCATACGATTCACTCGGATGAACTGTTTGTGATTAGGCAACACAAAAGAAACGGTCAGCCAGATCAAGGTGTGTGCGATATACGCATGCGGTTCACTCTGCCTTGTCATTAGTGTGTGACCTCTGTGGCAACCGTTCGCTCCCCACTAGCCTCTTCTGGTACCATGGCAACCGTCCACCGCCTCTTCGCCTTTCACTCTCGGTTTGGAACTGTTGTCGCACGCTCTTCCTCCCTCCATTTTCCTTCACCCTTCCTTCTGCCATTGTTCGATCATCTTCTCCAGGGAGGGAACTGGCCGGAAACGACCCCGTTATTCTTGCCCCGATCTGAAAGATGCTGTGGTGGAGGAAATCATTGATCGATGCGATGTCATCAGCTCGGCTAGCATGGAAGGTTCGTTCAAGTCCATTCTCGACTCAACTAATAACATCATTACAAGCAACCCAAGGGTCCAGGAGCGGTTTGATCTACCCCATCTTCTTCCCCGTGACCCCGCTGACTGGCTCGGGGACGAGATAAGCCTCGCCTTGCGCAAGCTGATGCCGCTTGATAATGATACATACGATGTTAAGATGTCATCGCTTGAGGGCAAGGCTTGGGCAGGCGCAAATGGAGATTGGGTTGTTTATATTGGGTACAACTGTGAGTGGGAACTTGTGAATGTGTAAACTCGTCACCGGGTTCCATTTCCAAAAATCTCAGACTGCCAGAGGTTGAGTACACCGGTATTCTACGTGAGTTCAAATACGATAATATTGACTGTTGTATACAGAAGATAGCAATTTTTCAAGTTCCCAACCGCTCTTGGGATTACACAAACTATGAAGTTGTTGCTATCTTCGACAAGCTTGTTGTTGTCCTTACTTCCACGCCTCGATGGATATTGCTCAAAAATCAATTTCTGTACACGGATGAGTAATGTGATGCAATTCAATATGAGGGTCTTGTGTTTGCTGCCACCACTCGTGGCACTGTTTTTGCATGGAATCCTGATGCTTTCGGTACGTTTGTCTTCCACCGTAATTATAATTGTTTCATCCACATGCATGCGGGTTAGCTAGTTTCTCTTTACTAATTAACCTTCTTGTGTTTCCAAGGTCCTGTGAACATTCCACCACCTATACTTGAAAAAAATTATAACCAAGGGGGAGATGGCGATGCTGGTGATCACGAGCATGAGGACGAGCAGGACCCATATACTCAGTGGCGCCTGGCAACTTATTCCGATGGATCACCTCTTCTTGTCTGTATACAGGGCACTACTGATGTTACTAAGGAAGAAGGTGTTGTCTCGCATGGTCGCACTCTCCGGACCTATTCCAACATCCGTTGCAGGGTATTCGGGATGGATACTAGTGTACTAGCGCCAACACCTTCTCCTTGGTCAGTATTGAAAGTCTTGGAGGAAACTCGCTCTTCCTTGGACAAAACTATCCAATGATGGTGGAAGGCGATCCAGCTGCTGTTGACACAAAATTACTGCCATTTATGAGAAGCAATTGTATCTATACCTCGAGCATTGCTATGCTTCCCTACCGTCCCAATATGGGTCCTGACATAGGCTGCTTTAGCCTGGATGATCAGTCTGTGTTGGTCTCGAGATTGACAGTAGCTGGCCCTTCCCAGAGAAACACTTCGACAAGCGTTTCCAACGCCGACGAGTGGTTGAGCGGAAGTTCATTTCATCGCTTTGTTATTTTTCATGTGAGAAAAACTTTACTTTACTAGAATGTTTTGTTGGAAATGATCTATAATCCAACGTGTATCCTCGTTATCGTTGTGGGTTGATGAATTGTTGTATGTAATCAATGGTACATTTGCATATGTGTCCATTAACTCACGCCTGCTAGTGGTGTCCATATGAACAGTGCTAGTGATTTTAGTTGCAAAAATTAGATAGTGCTAGTGATTTTTAGCTGCATATTTTGACAAATCGCAGTGTCACAAGGTTGACAAATGGCAATGTTACTAGATAAACAAATGTCAATCTTTCCAGTTTGACAAATGGCAACAAACACAAAATGACAGATATGCAAATCTTACCCAATTGTTTGTACGTGGTTGCACACGGGTCATGCAAAACAACCGTTTGCATTAAGGGATGCACAAATCCTGCACTGCGTGAGGGAAGACCATAGCTCTCACTTTGCATACGGGTGTTCTATCTAAAACGTTTGCGATCAAGGGATGCAGAAATCCTGCTCGGCACATTTTCCCTTGGCTTCCTAGGGAATCTGTCGGTTCGCATACGGGTGTTCTAACTAAAACGTTTGCGATGAGTGTTTTATATTTAAAAACCATTGACATTTTGTTCAAAATAAAATTGTTTGATAAGTCTATACATTAAGATATAAAAACGCAAGTTCGTTCAAACCATATCTTTCATTCAGCCTCACTTTGAATTTATATTCATATTATCAAGAATTCGAGGTACAGTATTAAACACCAAAAAAATTCTGGCAGTGGCGGAGACGACGTGCCGCGGCGTCGTTGTCGTTTTCAACCTCTGGGACGTTGTTGTTGAAGTCTTCAATGCAGCACAAAATGTTCTTCACTTGTAAATCAAACATCATGTCATCGCGCGATCGACGGGTGGGGCGCGGGAGGACGGCAACTGGCACCGCTGAGAGGTAGCTGTTGACGGCAGCGTCCCATGCTGCTGAGGAGGGGCGCGCGCACGGGCACGGGCGCGGCGGGTGCAGCCAAACGCACGGGGACCAACGCCGTGGTGGGTGGAGGGGAGCGCACGGGCAGGGGCACGGGCGCGGCGGTTGCAGCCAAACGCATGGGGCCGGCACCACAGTGGGTGGAGGGGCGCGCACGGGTACGGGCACAGGCGCTGGCGCTGGCATGTACATGAGCTCACGCGGGTCTGTGGAGACCTCGCTGACGCCCGCGGCTTCCAACTCTGCGATAGTTCTCGGCGGCTAGCCCGTCAATGCTATGGGGATGGTCGCTGGCGTGGGCGTGGGGATGGGACCTGGGACGGGAGCGGGGGCAGCAACAGCCAAGGCCAGCTCATTCTGGGCCATGTCCATAAGGCCCCATTCCTCCTTGTTTTCTATCTCCTCCGGCTCGTTGTCGACTTCACCAAACCTGAAGACTAATGGCAGATGATCATTCTATGCCATGGCATTGGTAGAGATCTGCGGGAGGGAGGGGAATGGGAGGCAAATAGTAAGGCCGCCTATATTAAATAGCGCCTCGGGCGCCATTAATGGAGAGGAAGGCGGGCGGCCATGGAAGTCAAAGGGCTTGCTTCCCAGTGAGCCTGCGCAGCGTACAGCTCGCACGCTTCCCAGTGAGCCTGTGCATTTGAGGACAGCTTGCATGCCTCTCGGTCAGCCTGCACACCGAACTGCGCTCGACGCCTCCTGTTCAGTCAAGGTAAAGCAGCTGTCCACACGGCACCTCCTACAGCCATTAAAACCAAGACACGTGGCATCACGTGAATGGTTAACAGAACGCACACGGTTTGAATTATACAAACGTTTGAGATATTAAAGTGGCAGCTATTTTTTTCAAAATGCCTTTGTTGGCTATCATTATTCAAGTGCGCCTTCTCTCAAAATGGACATTAAAAATACCACAGCATGTCGGGTGCCATTCCATGATAGCATGCCAAGTTTCATGAACTTCAGACGAGTTTTGGATTTACTAGAATTTAAAAACCAGGTATCTCAACGTTTTGCCGACAATCAACGGTGCCCTGGTGATTCAAATTCATTACCATTTATTGCATGGGACCTAAGCATGCACCCAAGGAAACATATTTGATTTTTCAACCAATTTATATGCACTGGAGCATGTGCATGTAGTTCAAATTTGAATTATGCACATAAATGCATTGAAAACTCAGTTAATGCATAAAAATGTCCAAACGAACCCCAAAAAATCACAAAAATTGACACAACACTGTTGTTGTTCTATGTTGACACGAGAAATTTTTGAAAGCAATAAGAGGCAATGGACATCGTTTCGACCCCAAAGGTGGGACGTTCCCTACCCAAACCATCATGCTTGTTGTGAGAAGCTCTGGTTTGTGAGAAGCATATACCCAAACCTGCCCCAAATGGGACAATTTTTTAACCATGGCATGTTGATGCCGCTCCATGATAGCATGCCAAGTTTCATGAATTTCAGATGAGTTTTGGATTTACTAGAATTTAGAAACTAGGTATCTCAACATTTTGCCAGCAATCAACGGTGCCCTGGTGATTGAAATTCATTACCATTTATTGCATGGGCCCTAAGCATGCACCCAAGGAAACAATATTGATTTTTCAACCAATTTATATGCACTGGAGCATGTGCATGTAGTTCAAATTTGAATTATGCACATAAATGCATTGAAAACTCAGTGAATGCATTAAAATGTCCAAATGAACCCCAAAAAATCACAAAAAATGACACGACACTCCTTTTGTTCTATGTTGACACGAGAAAATTTTTGAAAGCAATAAAATGCAATGGATATTGTTTAGTCCCCAATGGTGGGACGTTCCCTACCGAAACCATCACGCTTGTTGTGAGAAGCTCTGGTTTGTGAGAAGCATATACCCAAACCTGCCCCAAATTGGACCAATATTTTTCCACGGCATGTTGATGCCGCTCCATGCTAGCATGCCAAGTTTCATGAATTTCAGACGACTTTTGGATTTACTAGAATTTAAAAACCAGGCATCTCAACGTTTTGCCAGCAATCAACGGTGCCCTGGCATTTGAAAATCATTCCCATTTATTGCATGGGACCTAAGCATGCACCCAACGACACAGATTTGATTTTTCAACTAATTTATATGCACTGGAGCATATGCATGTAGTTCAAATTTGAATTATGCACATAAATGCATTGAAAACTCAGTTAATACATAAAAATGTCCAAACGAACCCCGGAAAATAACAAAAATTGACACAACACTCCTGTTGTTCTATGTTGACATGAGAAATTTTTTGAAAGCAATAAGAGGCAATGGATATCATTTCGTCCCCAAAGGTGGGACGTTCCCTACCAAAACCATCATGCTTGTTGTGAGAAGCTCTGGTTTGTGAGAACCATATACCCAAACCTGCCCCAAATGGGACAAAAAATTTACCACGGCGTTTTGATGCCGCTCCATGATAGTATGCCAAGTTTCATGAATTTCAGATGAGTTTTGGAGTTACTAGAATTTAAAAACCAGGCATCTCAACATTTTGCCGACAATCAACGGTGCCCTGGCGTTTGAAATTCATTACCATTTCTTGCATGGGACCTAAGCATGCAACCAATTTATATACACTGGAGCATGTGCTTGTAGTTCAAATTTGAATTATGCACATAAATGCATTGAAACTCAGTTAATGCATAAAAATGTCCAAACTAACCCCAAAAAATCCAAAAATTGACACAACACTCCTGTTGTTCTATGTTGACACGAGAAAAAATTTGAAAGAAATAAGAGGTAATGGATATCATTTTGTCCCCAAAGGTGGGGCGTTCCCTACCGAAACCATCAGGCTTGTTGTGAAGATCTGGTTTGTGAGAAGCATATACCCAAACCCGCCCCAAATGGGAGAATTTTTTTACCACAACATGGTGATGCCGCTCCATGATAGCATACCAAGTTTCATGAATTTCAGACGAGTTTTGGATTTACTAGAATTTAAAAACCAGGCATCTCAATGTTTTGCTGGCAATCAACGGTGCCCTCGTGTTTGAAATTCATTCCCATTTCTTGCATGGGACCTAAGCATGCACCCAAGGACACAGATTTGATTTTTTCAACCAATTTATATGCACTGGAGCATGTGCATGTAGTTCAAATTTGAATTATGCACATAAATGCAATGAAAACTCAGTTAATGCATAAAAATGTCCAAACAAACCCCAAAAAATCAGAAAATTGACACAACACTCATGTTGTTCTATGTTGACATGAGAAAAAAATTTGAAGGCAATAAGAGGCAATGGATATCGTTTCGTCCCCAAAGGTGGGATGTTCCCTATCGAAACCATCATGCTTGTTGTGAGAAGCTCTGGTTTGTGACAAGCTTATACCCAAACCTGCCCCAAATGGTGATGCCGCTCCATGATAGCATGCCAAGTTTCATGAATTTTAGATGAGTTTTGGATTTACTAGAATTTAAAAACCAGGCATCTCAACGTTTAGCCGGCAATCAACAGTGCCCTGGTGTTTGAATTTCATTCCCATGTCTTTCATGGTACCTAGAAATTCACCCAAGGACACACATGTCATTTCTCAACCAACTTTAGTGCACTGGAGCATGTGCTTGTAGTTCAAATTTGAATTATGCACATAAAATGCATAGAAAACCCAGTTAATGTATAAAAAAGGCCAAACGAACCCCGAAAAATTCCAAGATGAAACACAACACTCCTGTTGTTCTATGTTGACACTAGAATTTTTTTGAAAGCAATAAGAGGCAACGGATATCGTCCCGTCCCCAAAGGTGGTACGTTCCCTAACGAAACCATCATGCTTGTTGTGAGAAGCTCTGGCTTGTGAGAAGCTTATACCCAAACCTGCCCCAAATGGGACAAAATTTTCACCAAGGCATGTTGATGCCGCTCCATGGTAGCATGCCAAGTTTCATGAATTTCAGACGAGTTTTGGATTTACTAGAATTTAAACACCAGGTATCTCAACATTTTTCCGGCAATCAACAGTGCCCTGGTGTTTGAAATTCATTCCCATCTCTTTCATGGGACCTAAGCATGCACCGAAGGACACACATGTGATTTTTGAACCAACTTTGGTGCACTGGAGCATGTGCTTGTAGTTCAAATTTGAATTATGCACATAAAATGCCTAGAAACCCAGTTAATGTATAAAAAATGTCAAAAGAACCCCGAAAAATTCATTCCCATTTCTTTTATGGGACCTATGCATGCACTGAAGGACACATATTTGATTTTTCAACCAATTTATATGCACTGGAGCAATTTAATTTTGAATTGTGCACCTGAAATGGCTAGAAAACCAGTTTAATGTATAAAATGTCCAAACGAACCCTGAATAATTCCAATTCTTTTATGACACACATATAATTGCATGTTCACTGCAGATAAAAGGTCTTGCAATTCAAACAGCGTCCATTGCCGCTGTGACCCCATTATGTAATTCAAATCAAGTAGATCCCACATAGTTTATTATCACCAACCGCGTGAGATGTAGTACAAAATATCTTGGAGCACCGTCGGTGTATAGTACGCCTATGGCTTACGCGAGAAGGTGCATCGGCTACAGTCCACAACCGGTGTGTCAAGCACACTAGCTCGCTCCCCAAAAACTCCCGCCTCTGCATCCCTCGCAATCTTGAAAATATTACTGCCTCGTAATCTCAAAAATATCTACCGCCTAGAAGGTTTTAATGTTTGATAGCACACGATTAGTATGTGCGAACCGTGTGCGATGTCTGTTACTCCCGCTCTACTTTCGTCCCTTGATTCGAATTTTTAGTAGTCCCGACATTTTACTCCCGCCTCTGCATCCCTCGCAATCTCAAAAATATATGCTCGCCCTTGATCCAAATTTTCAGTAGCCCCACCTTGTTACTCCCTCCTAGTAAAATTTTCAGTTGCCGCAGTATTTCCTCAAACACAACCTCGCCCCCCGCCCTCCACACACACTGAAAACCTCAGCTCACAGACACACACAACCCTCAAAAGCATTGGTAGGTCGCCGCCATCGCCGGCGCCTCCATCCTCAACCTCTGCCAATGAGCCAGAGAGCTCGAGGAACCAGTGGCCAAAAAGAGGTTTATCGCGGCCTTTTCACCCGACATCGGCGAGGTGGCCGCCCAGGTGTCCCCATCGTCCTCCGCGGGCCTGATCCGCCGTCGTCGGTCCACCGATCCGCCCGCCGCCGTGCCCCTACGCTGGTTCGAGGACTTCCCCGTCCTCCCTCGGACCCGGCAGCCCACGAAGTCCTACCTCGGGGTCTGGCAGCGGCGGTGGGGGACGTGGGTCGCCGAGATTACAGATTGAGAGACCCACACCCGCCGGTGGCTCGGTAGCTTCCACACGGCCGAGCTCGCGGCCATGGAGTATGACCGCTGGCGGGTTCGTTACCACGACGCGGCGGCTAGGCTCAATTTCCCCTTCGACACACGTCTGGTCGACCTTGTTCCGCGGGAGCCAGGGGTGGTGAGCTCGGCTATGGCGCAGGAGGACCGCAAGGTGTGGGAGCGCCCCGAGGCTGAGGCCGCCGACGAGGCCTACATGCAAGAGCTCCGCCGGCAGCACCCGAAGCTCGTGGAGGTGGAGCGGGCGATCTTTGCCGGTGCGGAGGGCGGCGAGGTTATCGCGCTCTCCTCCGATGACGAGGTCGAAGGCCGCGAGGACGGCGGTACGGAGGGTGGCGAGGTTATCGCGCTCTCCTCTGATGACGAGGTCGAAGGCGGCGGCGACGGCGGCACGGAGGGCGTTGAGGTCGGCCCCGAGGACGAGGAGATCAACATCGATGAGTGGAGGAGTGCCTTCCCCAATGACCCCGACGACGGTACCGGCCCGGACCCGGCTCGCAGCATGCCGTACGTGACGAGGAAGGATTGGCTCGACCTCTACTTCGAACGGAAGTAGTTTAGCTTACTTTAAATTTATGTTTTATGTTCGGTTATGCAAAACTATCTATGTTTATGTTTGAATGCATGCTACTTTCGGTTGAACCTGCTTTGAACTTGATCAAATTGAAGTTCGACTAGAAAAGGCCAAAATTGTTGAGTATATATATATATATATATATATATATATATATATATATATATATATATATATATATATATATATATATATATATATATATATATATATATCCACTAAGGATTTTAGTCCTTTAACTTTTTAAAGATCGCCTAGAGATGTCCTTATGACTTGTTTATTTCAGTTCTTCACAATGTGATGCTCTATATGTGCAACTATTTGCTGTGCAGTTCAATTTCATCAATAACAGTTTCAACAATACCACTATTAATTACGATATTTGGTTGTTGTTAAGGATATTGCAATTAACATGCCTTTTCATTTTTCAATTGTTGTTTAGCGACATGCATTGTACTGAATGACTAAATATGCAATCCCAGGCTACATAGCAACAAGGAAAAGTGTTACCTTAATGTCCTGATGATTTCTAGATATACATGTAATAAAATCTTATATAATGGGATGGATGGAGTGTTGTACTACATCATTTTTCAATTGTTCTTTAGCTTCTAATATTAACTTCGTGCTTTTAGGTACATATATCATTGCCAAAGATCCACACTTCGACCCTTTCTGCATATGGGGCAATGAGATATTCATGAACCAGCATCAAGTGAGGAAACTGATAAAGATTTTTATTAAAATGGGTCAAAAGATGTCAATCGAACTATTTGTTTACACTTTATGCAAGACAACAGTGAACTGCAGGATGGTAAGTAAGAACCCTGTATCCTCCTTTTTACCGCCTGCATCGAGTTGTGTTAGATGACAATATCTGAATCTTTTTTCTTTTGCTGTGGATCCTGAAGCAGTTTACTCAAGATTACCTCTAAAACTACATGATTGGCGGTCGGCCATCACAAGGGGTTGGACTAGAGTCATGCATGCCTTCTACATCCATGAGAGCACAATAGGGCCATTCCGCTTCACCTTGTTCAGCAACCGGAATGTCTGTCGCCTCTTTCTTTACCATCTGTAATAGTATAAGTATAGAGCCCTGGTTCATCATTCTTGGTGATTATGTAATTCTTAAACATATGTACCTGTGAATCGAATAATGCATTGGTTGTTTGAACCTGATGGATACGAATAAAGCTATAGCCTACTTTCAAGTTTAAATTAGGTATAATTTTAAATAGTAGCAATTAAATTAGGACGAAATTACGTTGTGCAGGTCATTACGGCACACGCGGTTGGTAATACACAAACGTTTGCGATATACACCATGATCTGAGACGGTTCATAGAGAGGAAACGTGTGCAAGCATGCACACAGTTGCCGTTTGCAAAGCGTGTGTGATGTCAGACACTGTCACATACGGTGCGGGAAAACTAAATGTGTGTGATTGTCTACCTATCGTACACGGTTTATAATTCTGAACTATTTGTGATGTGCCAAGCATCGTAAAACTCCCATGCCTGGAAAGCTCCCGTGACTGGAATCTGCCTGGTTTTAGGTAAAACCACAAAACTTCGACTGCGGTGGCAATGTGAGCACAAACGAGTAGCAAGGATTAAGCGTTTGGGATATTCGAGATATCGGAAACGATTATATAGGGACAACTGTATGCATCAAGGCTCCCTATCCCCAAATGTCGTCGCGGAAAGGGGTTAAAAACCTTTTGTATAGCACCGGCACGCACCAGTGAATAGAACATATTCACCAACTTTAAATTCCCGCTTTTGGATTCTTTTTCCATGCCATCTTTTAACTTTTTCTTTAAATAGTTTGGCATTTTCATAAGCTTGGGTTCTCCATTCATCTAGTGAGCTAATATCAAATAACCTCTTTTCACCGGCAAGTTTGAAGTCATAATTGAGTTCTTTGATTGCCCAATATGCTTCATGTTCTAACTCAAGAGGCAAATGACAAGCTTTTCCATAAACCATTTTATATGGAGACATACCCATAGGATTTTTCTAAGCTGTTATATAGGCCCAAAGTGCATCATCTAGTTTCTTAGACCAATTCTTTTGGGACCTATTGATAGTTTTTTGTAATATTAATTTTATTTCTCTATTGCTAAGTTCAACTTGACCACTAGATAGAGGATGATAGGGTGATGCAATTCTATGGTTAACATCATATTTAGCAAACATTTTATGGAAAGCACCATAAATAAAGTGTGAACCACCATCAGTCATTAAATATCTAGGGACTCCAAACCTTGGGAAAATAAGTTCTGTAAGCATTTTAATTGATGTGTTATGACCAGCACTACTAGTTGGAATAGCTTCTACCCATTTAGTGACATAATCAATAGCAACCAAAATGTTTGTATACCTGTTAGAGGAAGGAAAAGGTCCCATATAATCAAAACCCCAAACATCAAGTGGTTCCACAACAAGTGAATAATTCATAGGCATTTCCTGGCGCTTACCGATACTACCTATTCTTTGACATTCATCACAAGACAAGACAAATTTAGGGCATCCTTGAATAAAGTAGGCCAATAAAAACCAGATTGTAATACCTTGTGAGCAGTTCTTGAAGGAAATATGCCCTAGAGGCAATAATAAAGTTATTATTTATTTCCTTATTTCATGATAAATCTTTATTATTCATGGTAGAATTGTATTAACCGGAAACTTAGTACATGTGTGAATACATAGACAAACAGAGTGTCCCTAGTATGCCTCTACTTGACTAGCTCGTTAATCAAAGATGGTTAAGTTTCCTAGCCATAGACATGTGTTGCCATTTGATGAACGGGGTCACATCATTAGAGAATGATATGATGGACAAGACCCATTCGTTAGCTTAGCATTATGATCGTTCAGTTTCATTGCTACTGCTTTCTTCATGACTTATACATGTTCCTCTGACTATGAGATTATGCAACTCCCGAATACCGGAGGAACACTTTGTGTGCTATCAAACGTCACAACATAACTGGGTGATTATAAAGATGCTCTACAGGTGTCTCCGAAGGTATTTGTTGAGTTGGCATATATCGAGATTAGGATTTGTCACTCCGTGTATCGGAGAGGTATCTCTAGGCCCTCTGGGTAATGCACATCACTATAAGCATTGCAAGTATTGTGACTAATGAGTTAGTTGCGGGATGATGCATTACGGAACGAGTAAAGAGACTTGCCAGTAACGATATTGAACTAGGTATGAGGATACTGACGACCGAATCTCGGGCAAGTAACATACCGATGACAAAGGGAACAACGTATGTTGTTATGCGGTTTGACCGATAAAGATCTTCGTAGAATATGTAGGAACAATATGAGCATCCAGGTTCCGCTATTGGTTATTGACCGGAGATGTGTCTTGGTCATGTCTACATAGTTCTCGAACCCGTAGGGCCCGCACGCTTAACGTTCGATGATGATTTGTATTATGAGTTATGTGATTTGATGTACCGAAGGATGTTCAGAGTCCCGGATGAGATCACGGACATGACGAGGAGTCTCAAAATGGTCGAGACGTAAAGATCAATATATTGGAAGGCTATATTCGGACATCGGAAAGGTTTCGAGTGATTCGGGTATTTTTTCGGAGTGCCGGAGAGTTACGGAAATTCGCCGGGAGAAGTAATGGGCCTTATTGGGCTTTAGTGGAGAGAGGGGAGAAGGGCCAAGAGGTGGCGCGCGCCTCCCCCCTGCCCAAACCGAATTGGACAAGGGGTGGGGCCGCCCCCTTCCTTCTCCTCTCCCTCTTTCCTTCTCCCCTACTCCGAATAGGAAAGAGGAGGGGAATCCTACTTGGACTGGGGAGTCCTAGTAGGATTCCCCACACCTGGCACGCCCCCTTGGGCCAGCCACCTCTTCCCTCCCCTCCTTTATATACGTGGCCAGGGGACACCCCAAAGGCACTCAAGATTTGTCTTAGCCGTGTGCGGTGCCCCCCTCAACAGTTACACACCTCGGGCATATTGTCGTAGTGCTTAGGCGAAGCCCTGCGTCGGTAACTTCATCATCACCGTCGCCACGCCGTCATGCTGACGGAAATCTCCCTCGGCCTCAACTGGATCAAGAGTATGAGGGACGTCATCGAGCTGAACGTGTGCTAAACACGGAGGTGCTGTACGTTCGGTGCTAGGATCGGTCAGATCGTGAAGACGTACGACTTCATCAACCGCGTTGATATAACGCTTCCGCTTTCAGTCTACGAGGGTACACGGACACACTCTCCCGCTCGTTGCTATGCATCACCTAGATAGATCTTGCGTGATCGTAGGAATTTTTTTGAAATTACTACGTTCCCCAACAGTTCTATATCCCGCTGCGGAGTGACATTTCCGTAGGATTTGTTCCTGTTCATGCTCAGGTACACAACGTCTAATAATACCATCTACTCCTTCCTTATAAAGATGTGGGTTGATACGTCTCCATCGAATCTACTTTTCCTAGCGCTTTTCCTCTTGTTTCGGACTCTAATTTGCATGATATGAATGAAACTAATCCGGACTGATGTTGTTTTCAACAGAACTACCATGGTGTTTTTTGTGTGCAGAAATAATAGTTCTTGGATTGGAACGAAACTTTTTGGAGAATTATTTCTGAATAAAAGAAAAATACTGGATCCAAAAACCACCGGAGGGGGGCCCTGGTGAGCACAACCCACTAGGGCACCCCCCCCCTCCAGGCGCGCCCAGGTGGGTTGTGCCCACCTGGTGGCCCCGCAGACCCTGATCCCGACTCCATAAATACCTATTTTCCAGAAAAAAAATTAGGGAGAAAGAATTATCGTGTTTCACGAGACAGAGCCGTCGCCACCTCCAGTTCTTCATCGGGAGGCCAGATCTGGAGTCCGTTTAGGGCTCCGAAGAGGGGGATCTTCAATCTTCGTCATCACCAACCCTTCCCCATCGCCAATTCCATGATGCTCCCCACCGGAAGTGAGTAATTCCTTCGTAGGCTCGCTGATCGATGAGGAGTTGGATGAGATTCATCATGTAATAGAGTTAGTTTTGTTAGGGCTTGATCCCTAGTATCCAGTATGTTCTGAAATTGATGTTGCTATGACTTTGCCATGCTTAATGCTTGTCACTTTGGGCCCGGGTGCCATGATTTCAGATCTAAACCTTTTATGTTTTCAACATTATATCTATGTCCTAGATCTGATCTTGCAAGTTATATGCACCTGCTACGTGTTATGATCCACAAACCCTGGAGTGACAGTATTCGGGATACTTTCCGGTGATGATCGTAGTTTGAGGAGTTCATGTATTCAATGGTTCTCTATTAAAAGGAGGCCTTAATATCCCTTAGTTTCCTTATGGACCCAGCTTCCATGGGAGGGTAGGACAAAAGATGTCATGCAAGTTATTTCCATAAGCACGTATGACTATTTACGGAATACATGCCTACATTATATTTATGAACTGGAGCTAGTTTTGTATCGCCCTAGGTTATGATTGCTATATGACGAATATCATCCAACGAATTGACCGATCCAATGCCTACGAAGTTCCTACATATTGATCTTGCTAAGTTACTACTGCTACTGTTAATGTTACACTTGCTACAAAATCACTTCTATCACTGTTACCGTTATTATTGTTGCTACCATTTCTATCAAAACTATCATATTTGTGCTACTGATCACTTTGCTACAGATAATTAATCTCCAGGTGTGGTTGAATTGACAACTCAGCTGCTAATACGTGCAAATATTCTTTGGCTCCCCTTGTGTCGAATCAATAAATTTGGGTTGAACACTCTACCCTCGAAAATTGTTGCTATCCCCTATACTTGTGGGTTATCAAGACCTTTTTCTGGCGCCGTTGCCGAGGAGCATAGCTATATTCATTGAGTCACTTGGGATTATTATCTATTTATCGTTATGAAGAATCTGAAAGATACCAAGACTAAGATTTTTCCATATAAGACGAGGGGTGGTAAGGAATTGCCATCTAGCTCTGCACTTGATTCACCTTCTATTTTGAGTAGACTTGCAACACCACCACCTGCTATTAATCCTGATTTGTCACAAGTTATTGATGATGCTACTTCTATGAATGCTACTTCTATGAATGCTACTCATGATGATGCTAGTAACTTGCTTGACGATAATGTGCCAATAGGTGAATTTCTTGATGAAAAAATTGCTAGAGCTAAAGATATTGAGCATGCTGAAACTGATGAAATTATATCTGAAAATCTTGAAACACCTATTAGACCTAGCCCTCCCAGATATGAAATGTCTAATATACCGGAAGGTTATGTTATGGATGAGGAAACAACTAGAGATTTTCTTTGAATGTGTCGGTGTACTAAAGTAGGGGTACCTTAGTACCCCGAACCCGTGCACGGGCAGTCGCAGCGTCCCCGTGGCAAGCCTTGTCGGGCGTCTGCCAAAGACCCTCTGCGGCCCTTCGGAGCCATTCAAGAACAAAGTAGTCAAGACCCGGCAAGAGGAGCTTGCCGGAAGGCCACTCAGTGTGAAGGAAACAAGGCCCCGGCAAGAGGAGCTTGCTGGGAAGGCTTGGCGGGCGCCAAGCCCCCAAGCGCGACAAGGTTCCTGCCGCGGCAAGGCGCTTGCCGGGCGGGCGACCTCTCTTCGCCTCTCGCTCCAGCTCACCCGCCAACGTGTCACCACGGGCTCTCCCAAGCACGCTGCGTGTCGATGGGCTGTGCAGCGGCGGGGAGTAGCGACAAGCGGCGCCGACAAGCTACCATCATGGAGAACGGAGGCGCACTTGACGGTCCTGTTATAATTGTTCGGGCGATCGAGACGGCATTGATGACTCTTGTCCCTTGCCGTCGAGTTAGGTATAGATTACTGTACACTGCATAAAGCGGTGTACCAACCTATGTTTTACTATCATACCCTTGTCTACTTGCCACATGTGGTGACCCCTTGTGCCTATAAAAGGAGGCCCAAGTGCAACGAGAGAGGGTTCGGCTGAGTTCGGTCCAGCTCCGCTTAGTTCATCACATTCATACGAAACCACACTCGGGCTAGGTCTTGTAGCTCCCATTGCTCCCTAGCAAGAACACAAGATAATCCACAAAGCAGCAGAGGAGTATTATCTCCGGAGAGCTCGAAGCTGGGTAAACCCGCCGTGTGCATCGCCGATCCGCTCTTTGTGCGATCTCCGCCCTCCAAACCACAAAGGGGCCCTGGTCCAGAGGTGCTCGTGGGACACGATCAGTTCTCCCCGACATCTTTGGCGCGCCGGTAGGGGCGCCGAGGCTGTGTGAACCCGATCCGCGGTCGACGAGCAACTTCACCGACACCTTCGTCGACATGGCGCCGAAGAAGAAGCCTTCGGCAGCAGCTGAGCCGTCCGCGTCGAACCCACCACCACCAGAGCCGTCAGGTGGTGGGGGAAACGCTGGCGGAGGGACCGGCGTCGTCGAGGAAGCCCATGATGCCGCCAGGTCCAAGGACAAGGCGGCGCAGGCGTCGGCGTCCGAATCTGCACCGCGTCCATCGCAGGAGGCGCGGGACAGACAGCGTCATGATACTCGCGGCACCATACGCTCATTGGATCAAGGCCAAGCTGGAGGATCCCGAGGCCCTCGAGACCCGCATGCACCTCAAAGATGCCGGCACGAATGGAGTATTTGTCGCTTATGGATGCTGCTCCTCCTAACTTGGTTAGGAGTCCGAGCACATCCCGTTCTTCGCCCGCACGCCGCTGCCGCCAACAACACCAGCGAAGCCTTGGCAAGAGCTCGTTACTTTTAGATTACCTCCAACGGCCGATAAGGTCGACGAATGGAGGGCCACAATTCAGAGTCTCATCGGCTTCGCTTAACGGTGACGCCGCGGCAACCGAGTGCCGCAGCCGGGCGAGGCGACAAGGCGCGAGCCGATGGCGACGAGGCGGCGCGGGTGCACCCACCGCACACTCCCCTTCCGAAGGCCAAGATCGCCGACTCGCCGGATCCACCTCGACAGCGACTCCACAGCGTCGCCGGATCCGTGAGCTCGTCGTGACTAACGCCAAGTTCTTCGCGAACGGCAAGAAGAAGACGCCGAGCCCGTGACGAAGCGCAGAAGAGAAGCGCCGTCAATCGACCAGCGCCGGGCCCATCTGTCGATATGCATGCGCCCAGGAACCAGCGACTTGTCAGACGTGTGGGTTGCCCTGCGCTCACTCGTGAGCTGCGGCAAGTCCCGTGGCCCGACAAGAAAAACTTCAAACCAGACGTGCCGGAGAAGTATGACGGCAGGACACACCCATCGGAGTTCCTCAACATTTACACCATCGCGGTGCAAGCTGCGGGGGGACGAGACGACAAGATCCTCGCCAACTACTTTCCCTTGGTGCTCAAGCCAAACGTCAGATCTTGGCTCATGCACTTGCCGGATGGCTCTATTTCTTCTTGGGCAGATTTGTGCCACCAGTTTGTTGGCGCCTTCACAGGCGGCCACAAGCCTCATGGCCGTGGAGAGTGATCTCCACCTGCTTGCCCGTATGAGGGGGAGTCTCGCAAGTTCATCCAGAGATTCATCGAGTGCACTACAACATCCCAAACGCCCACCCTGCTGCAAAGGATCGGTGCATTCCATCGAATGTACGAAATCGCAGGATGAGGGAGGAGATGGCGATGTGCAAAGTGAAAGACGTCAGCGAGCTCTATGCCCTGGCCGACAAGTGTGCACGCTTGAAGAAGGAAGAAGACTCCTGTGAGAGTGTGGGAGCAGAGTATGCGGTGAGGGATCGCCTGCAAGAAATAGCCGGCGGCGGAACAACAGGAGGAAGAAAAACCAAGAAGTACTAGTTGTTGAGCAGTCCGCAAGGATGGTGCCGCCAACAAAGCTAAGGCCGGTGGCCCGGCAAGGAGGTTGCCGCTGACGCCGACCGCCAAGCCTGTGGCGGCGCCGACAAGCCCGACAGCTCCAACAAGCAAGATCAGTAAAATCCACCGCACTAAGGGCCACGATCTCCAGAGCTGCAAGAAAGTCGAGCAGCTTGTTGAGCTACAGAGAGCTGAGTACGAGCGTCGAGACAAGGAGAAGGCCCAAGAAGGTGCAGGTACGGCAAGTAAGAAGAGGCCCGGTCGGGGAGGACGCCGCGGCAAAGCCAAGCAGCGGCAGGGAGACAGACCTCCCCGCGGCCGTGACAAGGAAGAGGACGAAGATGAAGATGACGAGGATGATGAGGACGATGAAGCTGATGAGCAGGAGTTTCAAAAGGCAACGGAGGTCCTTTGCGTCGACGGTGGTGCGTCTCTGCATACCTCGTGCCGCCAACTCAAGCAATGGATGCGTGAGGTCAATGCAGCAGAACCATCCATAGAGTCACGCAAATCTCAAGTGGTCTGAAGACGCCCATCATCTTTGACATTGAGGATCACCCTGATCGCATCACTGCGGTCGGGTGTTTGCCGATGTTGGTCTCACCAACCATCCGCAACCTCAAGGTCACAAAGATGTTGGTTGACGGCGGGCTCCAGAAACTTCAAATCCCTGACAGCGAGCTCGAAGAAATTGGTACTTTCCAAGGAATCAACCCAGGAAGGAGCAAGCCCAAAGGGAAGATCACGTTGCCGGTAACATTCGGCAGCGAGCTCAACTTCAGAACTGAGAGGGTCACATTTGACGTCGCCGATTTCCCATTGCCCTACAATGGCATACTTGGCCGCCCAAAGACTCGCCAAGTTCATGGCCGCCTCTCATTATGCTTACAACCTACTCAAGATGCCCGGCCCGATGAGCGTCATTTCTGTCCATGGCGACAAGAAAGATGCACTTATCTGCGCCGACAAGATTTACCGGGATGCAGCAGCCGCGACAGATAGCAAACCACTTATCGCTGAAGCTCCCGGGGAAGAAGAAGACCACTAGGTCCGCAAGAGCTCTGTTGCCCACTCCGCAAGCGCACTGTTCGAGTGCTGCGCCATCGTCGAGGACGCACCATCGAGCTCCACCGCAAGTGCAACAAGACGATGGCAGCTCCGCCAAAGACTAAGAAGGTGCCCGCTAAGGAGGACGGCATCGGTGGTACCTTCACCATCGATGCCACGCTTGATCCTAAATAGGAAGGCGAGCTCGTTGCTTTCCGCGGGCGAATGTCGATGTGTTTGCATGGCGACCATCCGACATCCCGGTGTTCCTGTGGAAGTAATTGAGCACCACCTAGCTGTCTGTCCCCACGCCGCCCGCCAAGCAAAAAGTTAGGAAACAGCAAAGGAGCGCCAAGAGTTCATAGCGTAAGAAATCAAGAAATTGGAAGCAGCAGGGCTTGTCGAGGAGTCCTCCACCCCACGTGGTTGGCCAATCCGTAGTTGTGCGCAAGGCTAATGGGAAATGGAGACTTTGTATTGACTTCACCGATGTTAATAAAGCTTGTCCCAAGGACCCATTTCCTTGCCGCAGATCGACCAGATTGTTGACTCCACGGCTGGATGCGATCTGCTCGTTTCTTGATGCATATTCAGGATATCATCAGATCTTCATGGCGAAGAGGATGAAGAGAAAACCGCATTCATTACACCATGTGGCACGCATCGCTTTATACGGATGCCTTTCGGTTTGAAGAATGCTGGTTCAACCTTTGCAAGGGTAGTCCATGATGCCTTTGGACCACGATACGTAAATGTAGAAGCTTACATGGATGACATAGTGGTCAAGAGCAAAGACAGAGCGACTGGTTCAGGATTTGATGAGACGCTTGCAAACCTGCGCAAGATCAACCTCAAGCTCAACCCCGAGAAGTGCGTGTTTGGAGTCCCTTCCGCAAGCTTCTCGGTTCTTTGTATCTCGTGGGGAATTGAAGCCAATCCCGACAAAATCAAGGCCATTGAGCAGATCAAGCACCAAAGCGCCAAGGATGTCGGAGGCTTGCCGGTTGCGTGGCTGCTCTCAAGAGGTTCATCTCTAAGTTCTGTTGAACGCAACCGCCGCTTTTTCAAGATTTTGAAAAGGCAGGTCCAATGAAATGGACTCGGCGGAGGCTGCGCTGCAGACTTGAAGAGATATCTGTCCTCCGCCCAATACTTGTCGCACCTAAGCCACAAGAGAAGTTGCTGCTGTATATAGCGGCGACCTATCAAGTGGTTAGTGCTGCGTTAGTAGCGGAGAGGGAGGCGATGATGAGCCGCAACCGAGGCAAGCGATCCAGCGACAAGCAAGGGGCTTCGCCGTCAAGCTCTGGTCCCGACAAGGACGGATCAGCGCAGGTTGCGATAAGATCTGAAGAAGATGGTGCAGCGCCAAAGATACTTTGTTCCCTTCGCAGGGGCTAGATCAAGGTACTGTGTGCGAAGCTGCCGCCGGCCTCCTCATGGCCTCGAGAAAGCTGCGCCATTACTTCCAAGCACATGAGATAACGGTTGTCACTCGCTTCATCAAGAGGATTTTGCAAAATCCGTACAACAGCAGGATTGTTGAGTGGGCGCTGGAACTGTCAAGCTTTGGTCTCAAGTTCGAAAGCACTTCAACTATCCAGAGCAGGGCATTGGCAGAATTCATAGCAGAGTGGACGCCAACGCCAGATGAGGAAATTCCAGAGACAAGCATCCCCGTCAAGGAGGCGAATAAAGAGTGGCTGATGTACTTCGATGGTGCCTTCTCGCTGCAAGGCGCCGGTGCCGGCGTGCTGCTTATCGCACCCACCGGGGAGCACCTCAAGTACATAGTCCAGATGCACTTTCCCAAGGAACAAGCAACAAATAATACTGCAGAGTATGAAGGCTTGCTTGCCGGTCTCAGGATTGCGGTGGACCTTGGGATCAAGAAGCTCATTGTCAGGGGAGACTCGCAACTTGTCGTCCGCCAAGTAAATAAAGATTATCAGAGTCCGTTGATGGAAGCGTACGTCGATGAAGTTAGGAAGCTGGAAGAGCACTTTGAAGGCCTGCAAATGGAACACGTTCCAAGAGCGCAGAATGATATAGCTGATGGCCTCTCCAAATGTGCCGCACTTAAGTTACCTGTGGAACCAGGGATTTTTGTGCTCAAGATAACTCAGCCAACCGTAACACCATCAACAGGACAGGGAAGTTTAAAATTGGTTTCGCGACTACTTTTCGGCAGAGCTCTCTCAAGCCGCCGCCAAGAAGGTCCCTAAAACCAACGAATATCACCGAGGAGCAGTCTGCTCCGACAAACCATGCAGTTTGTATTGTTGAAGCAAACGCCCCGGCAAGTTTAGCTCCGCAACCTTGCCGGGATCATCGAGTTCGCGACCCACGTGTCCTTGCTGAGAAGCTAATGTTCCGCAGTGATAGATGAGCCTTTAGTCCTTGTTGTCGAGCCACAGGCTCCAACACGGGCACAGCAAATCGTCCATTTCCTTCAATCAGGACAACTTCCCGATGAGCAAGAAGAAGCGGAAAAAGTAGCCCGGCAGTCAAGTATGTATCAGTTTGTTGACAACATCCTGTACAGAAGAAGGCTCAACGGTGTGAAATTGAAGTGTATTTGCCGGGAAGATGGACAGAAGCTGTTGGCAGAGATACATGAAGGCATATGTGGTCACCACATTGGCGAAGAGCACTTGCCGCAAAGCTTTCCGGCAAGGTTTCTTCGCCGAAGCCCTCCAGGATGCAACTGCACAAGTAACCAAGTGTGAAGCGTGCCAGTTCCATTCTAAACAGATACACCAACCAGCTCAATCTCTCCAAACGATCCCTTTATCCTGGCCCTTTTCAGTCTGGGGGCTCGACATCCTCGGCCCCTTCCCCCGAGCCGTCGGGGGCTTTGAATACTTGTACGTCGCGATCGACAAGTTCACAAAGTGGCCGGAAGTGGAACCAGTGAGGAAGGTGACAGCACAGTCAGCCGTCAAGTTCTTCAGGTCAATTGTTTGCCGGTTTGGGATTCCTAACCGGATTATCACCAACAACGGCACACAGTTCACGAGCCGCACCTTCATGCAGTACGCCCAAGATCTTGGCGCCAAGATCTGCTTTGCTTCTGTTGCTCATCCGAGAAGCAACGGTCAAGCAGAGAGAGCAAACGCTGAAGTGCTACGAGGACTCAAGACCAGAACTTTCGACGAAGCTGCGGCGCGGAAGGAACTGGATCAAGGAGCTGCCGGTGGTTCTTTGGTCGATCAGACGACGCCAAATCGAGCCATCGCCGGACACCCTTTGCTCTAGTCTACGGAGCAGAGGCAGTTCTCCCCACGGAACTCAGATATGGGTCACCTCGAGTGCTCGCTATGATGAGTTTGAGCAAGAGCAGCTGCGACAAGATGACGCTGCCCCTCGAGGAAGATCGCCTTCGGCTGCTTTGACGAGCTGCTCGTTACCAAAGCAAGCTTTGCGCCGCTACCATAGCCGCAGTTAATGCCGAAGCTTCGAGGAAGGCGACCTTGTTCTTCGCGCGCTCAATCCGCCAAGAATTCCAACAAGTTGACTTGAAGTGGGAAGGCCCTTATCGGGTGAAACGAGTCACTAGGTCCGCGCCGTCCGCCTTTGAGACCAAGATGGCCTTCCGTGAGCAATTCCTGGAACATAGAACATCTTCGCAAGTTTTACCCATGAGGCGCGGTTGCGGAACCCGTTCAGGCAACCACCCTTTTGTACAAGTCTTGCCGCTGTTGCATGTAATCCTTTGTACAAAGCCGCGCAGACCCGATGCATCAAGAAGCCTATGGTTGCAAGACATTTTGTCAATACATGCTCTCATAATCTTATATGCATGTATTTACTAACATTTTGTGCAGCATCCACACCCAAGAGCGATAACGAGCCACTAGGCTCCATAACTTTATTTTTCTTCTTTCTTCTCAAACAAGAAGAAGGTTCATCCGCCCACAAGTTAACCGGGGAGGGGAAGGAGAAGATAATAGTGTGGCCGCCAAGCGCCGCCGAGGAATTGTCGCTTGCCGGAAAATGGACAAATGAAAAGCTGTTGCTAAGTTTAAACGACCAGTTTTAAATTTTTGAGTTATCTTCCTCGAACGATAGTACTTTGTATGGAAAACCTGTGCACGGAGGAACCGACTCGCGACTAGCTTGCGCCCTTACTTTGTTTCGAGTCCGCTCAACAACTTAAGTGAGCTGCAGCTAGTCCGCGGCAAGGTTTCTTGTCGGTAGCGACCCCGCCAGCAGGCTGCTGAAGTTCCACACTCGGCGCTCGCGGCAAGGGTGCCTGCACCGGCAAGTTCCCCTGAAAGCGTAGGGTATAAACATACAAGGGAAGAAATCGAGTAAAGGAAATAACAGTGCATTCGATTGCCTAAGATAGTGTATTTTACAAAAAATAACTTATCACGGCACTAGCTGAATTGTTCTCAGAACTGAAATAACAGCGAAGAGAAGAAAGGTGCGCCAGATCCAAGCCCCGCAAGCCAGAGTTGCGGGGCTGCGGCAAGCCGAGTTGCCGGAGCTGCGGCAAGCCGAGTTGCCGGGGCTGCGGCAAGCCGAGTTGCCGGGGCTGCGGTATCGATAAGCCTTTCGTTCTTTCTCAAACATCCCTTTTTCATTAAAAACATTCTACTCGGATACAGTCCGTGGAGAATAAAAAACATGAAAGAAAGGATTACAAGTTTTTAAATGCAGATAAGGCCCGAAGGCTTACAAGTTAAAAAGATAAGATGCCCGTAATCCCTTTTTCCTGTCCCTCTCTTCAGGAGGTAGGTCAAGGAGGCGAGAAGGGCAAACAGAGCGCCTAGGCGAGCTACAGGTGCCAGAAGACACCAAGAGAACATCCCGGGGGCTCTCCGAGGGCTTGGCGGAGATGGCGGTGCCGGAAGCGGGGCTCGAAGACGGGGCGGCAGGACGTCAGCACGCTGTCGAGGGCACTACGCCCTCGTACTCCGACTTGACGGCCTTGTCGCCATCCTCTTCCTTCCGCAGCCTCCCACGCCACGCCCAAGGAGACGCACCCGGAGTTCAAGGAGCCGGGCGACGCGGATGATGGGGTCGCCGTAACGCGCAAGCGGGCGCCGACAACTAGTTGGGCCCGCTACCCTCGTCGTCGCTGTCGCTCTCCTCCTCGCCACTCGCCGAGGAGGAATCTTCGCTGTCGGAGGAGCTATCCACGCAGCACCTCGCCGAGTGCCGAGATCCTCAAGACCTTGACGGAGAGGAGATCACCCTCCATTAACTCAAAATGGAGGTAAACCCCGCCAGCAGAAGTTGTGGATGTGGGCGAACGCCTTCCACCCACGATCAAGATACATCACATTAGGGGCTGGGAATACACGCGGACTCGCGTCGCTGATCCCACAGCCCTCATGTGCAATCTCAATGTCTCGGCGGATCCGACTCCATCAAGGCCATGAACGGAGCTGGAAGCCGGAGGCGACGACGAGGCGCCCGGCGCAGCTTGGACGAAGAACTCGCAAGGGTCGTCCCTCAGATGGACCGCCACGGGAGGGGAACCGCCTGGGCGGAGACAGCGCGCCGCCTGCGTTTCTTCCCCGAGCGCCTACCTTGTCCACGGCCTCGCCCTCGGAGGGGAACCGCCGGCGGAGGCGGAGACGGCGCGCCACCTCGTCCGCCTCTTCCCCGAGCTCCTCGACCTCGTCCACGACCTCGCCCCCTCCCTCTTCCCCTTGTGGCTGGCTCAGCCACCCCGGGCGTGTGATTGGGAGGGGTGAGCTGTCCAGCTGCGACCCTCGCCGCCACCGATGAAGAACCAAGGTTCCCTTTCTCCATGACGAAT
The DNA here is from genome assembly GCA_021605205.1 of Aegilops longissima. NCBI lineage: Eukaryota > Viridiplantae > Streptophyta > Magnoliopsida > Poales > Poaceae > Aegilops > Aegilops longissima. The sequence continues at coordinate 325,116,057 of CM038680.1, forward strand.
GGGAGAAAGGGGAGCAGAAGCTGAGGAAAAGAAGAGATGGGAGAGTGCGGGCTTCTGCGCTCCCCTTCCACCCTTCTTAAAAGAAGCAAGGTGGGGGCTCGGCCGCCCCGCTCAGCGAATCAAGGCATAGGAAGAGCAGGGAATCGGGGCAGACCTGCTGCCTCTGCCAAGAACGGTCCAGTTTCCCACTTCCACCGTCCGTGACCCCAAGTGCATGGGAACCACGTGGCGGAGATGCAGAACTGAGGCGACAGATGAGGCGACCTCGCACGCCGCCCATTTCCCCCACGACACCGCAATTGACGTGTGCCGTTACAGAGGAACGCGGCGGATACGGAGTGGATTTGGTTTGGACTCAGGCCGCGCGTGCCCGTGCCCTGTTTTGGGCCTGGCCCAACAGCGCTCGGCACCGTGTATGGCCCAGACCCGGGGGCTCCTGTCGGTGTACTAAGGTAGGGGTACCTTAGTACCCCGAACCCGTGCACGGGCAGTCGCAGCGTCCCCGTGGCAAGCCTTGTCGGGCGTCTGCCAAAGACCCTCTGCGGCCCTTCGGAGCCATTCAAGAACAAAGTAGTCAAGACCCCGGCAAGAGGAGCTTGCCGGGAAGGCCACTCAGGGCGCGAAGGAAACAAGGCCCCGGCAAGAGGAGCTTGTCGGGAAGGCTTGGTGGGCGCCGAGCCCCCAAGCGCGACAAGGTTCCTGCCGCGGCAAGGCGCTTGCCGAGGCGGGCGACCTCTCTTCGTCTCTGCTCCAGCTCACCCGCCAACGTGTCACCACGGGGCTCTCCCAAGTACGCGTGTCGATGGGCTGTGCAGCCAGCGGGGAGTAGCGACAAGCGGCGCTGACAAGCTACCATTGTGGCGAACGGAGGCGCACTTGACGGTCCCTGTTACACTGTTCGGGCGACTGAGACGGGCATTGATGTGACGCCCCAAGACCGGAGCTTCAGTTGCCTTCTAGGGTTTCCGAGTTTTGTCGTGTGATTTGTTTTGTGTGTGCATTCATCATGTCATCTCTTGCATTGCATCATCTCATCATGCCATTTAATTTTAAAAACTCATCTAAATAAATTGTATGGATTTTTCGATCCATTTAAATCGAGGGATATTCACAATGGTGATTTCTCTTTATAACATATCCTCCCAATATTTAGGGAGCTATATTAAACCATTCCATAACACATTTGCGCGGTTCTTCAAATTTCCTTTTTATCCAACTCAACTTCCTTTCCTCCTTTGGTGCCTTTTTAGTAAAATTGAGTTGCAATTTTACTTTATCCACAAATGTTCCAAATCAGCCCATAAATCACATCTACTGTGTAGGGCCATCTCCTATAATTTCAACCCATTTGGAGTTCATTCGAATGGGTTTCAAAATCCAAACTTGTCTGAGTTAAATTCAACATGTGTGGATTTTTCATTCTCTAAATATCCTCGGGTCATTTTTGTTAAATTCCTCATATTTTTATGAGTCCAGAAAAATTGTCCTCGTTCCCAAATTTTTTTCCCTAACCCTCTCTTTCTTTTTGTCTCTCTTTAATTGTTTTCTGCTAAGAAAATATAAAAGAGAGAGGGAGAAGAGAGCCCAACCAGGTCAGCCCAGCTCCTCCATGGCCCAAGGCCCAGCCGGCCCCTGTCTATCTAAGCAGGCCCAGCCCACCTAGCCCCTGCCCTTAACCCTAGCCCCGACCCCCTCCTCTCATCCTCTCCCTCTCGTCCTCCCATGCCGCCGCTACACTCGCACGCAGAGGGGCAGTGCCCCACGCCCGTTCCCCTCGACCGCTACCTTGGCCCGACCATGGCGACCGCGCCGGCGACCCTGGAAGCCGCTGCTCCGCGCCATCTCCGCTTCCTCGTCCTCTGCCCGTGCGCCGTTCGTCCTCAAGCCCCTCTCCATCGACCACCGCGCCGCCGCCCTCAACCCTCCTCCTCGTCGCCCATGGCCACGCCGCCTCCGCACCTCCGCCGGCCTCGGTCTCCCGCGGTTGCCCTGCTCCGGCGCCCCCTGCCTCGCGCCCCCTCCTCTGCTCCCTTAGCCATGGCGCTCCGTTGTCCCTTGCCTCGCCCGCGCCGGCAACCAGCAGTAGGTCGCCGCTCCACGCCGACCGTGAGCGCCTGCAGCTCGCGTCTCCACCCGTCGTCGCCGCCTCTTGCCTCCATCTACGCTGTGGACATGGTGCCGAAGACCAGCAGCTCTGTACGCCTTCATGCGCCTCACCTACTGCTTGCCTCTGTCGCGAGTGCCTCGTCGAGTCCATGGTTTGCCTGGGGCCGACCATTCCCTTCGCATGCACGACCGACTGACCTCGTCTCCTTCCTGCCCTGCTGCTGCCTCCGGGCACCTTCGATGCATCTACGTGGTTAGCACCTTCGCCAAATTGCCTCGGGTCACCTTCAGAAGTGGCACGGCAAGTGCAGTGTTGACCCTTGAAGACCTGTGCCCCCTGTGCCATTCCGCTGCTGCACTAGAACCTACCAAGTTCCCCGATGATCATCATGGAGTACGACTACTTGACAACCTTGGTCGGCTATTTCCACATCAAGTCAAGTTCCCCTACGACCGTGTACGACTACGGGGATACCACCAAGTACCCCTTCGGATGCGCCAAGTTCGACTACATGATGCGTCAAGTACCACTACCGTCGACCCCGGAGACATCGGATGCGTCAAGTCCCTCTTCGAAACGTGTACGAACATGTACCACTACCGTCGCGAGTACCTCTACCGTCGTCCCGAAGACGTTGGATTCATCAAGTTCCTCCCCGAAAATAAACGTGTACACCTACCGTCGGCTCGTGAATGACTACTTCCCTCTACAAAACGCGAACCGTCCCGTTTGAACGCTCCGAAGGTATAACCCGAGACGACCGCGATGAGATGCCCTTGCATGTATGAGATGCACGATATGTTTGCACCGTGTCCGAATTGTCCTTGCGATGCCCCTCTTTGGCCATGCTACCGTCCCGTGGGAACCCGGAATCCGGGATCACCCCACCATCTTGCATGTTGGGGCTCATCCGCACGCTTCCTTTTGCACCGGTATCTCCGTGAGCTACCGGAACCGATATGTTGCCGTGGCATCATTTTCGGATATGTTGCCGTGGCACCATTTTTGTTTCGCCGCCGTGGCACCCCTTTTCGTTCCGCCATGGTGACCAAATGCTTCATAACATGCTCTTGTCAACATTTTCATAAAATTACATAAAACTTGTACATGTCATCCGCATCATGATAACAACATTTAAATGTTTAAAATTGTTGTTTGCATTAATTTGCTTAAATGCCATGCTAAAATGATTTATTTCATAACTAAATAACCGTAGCTCGGATTTAAATAAATTATATATGTAAATGGGGTAGAAAAATGCATAGATTAACATGGTAGCATTACTTTGCATGTTTAACAACATTAAAATTGTGTTTAGGGAAGAACAGTACCGAATCTAAAATATGCATATGGGGTTTTACCGGAATTGTTGTTTGTTGTTCCGGCCTCATTTAAACTTGCCTAAATAGTTAGTTTACTTATGCTTCACCTCTTGCCATGTTTAACAACATTTAATATTGTTGGTTCCCTAACCGAGAGAGAACTAAATAATTGATGTGGTGTTTCGTCAATATGCAACTCGTTGCATATTGAGCTCCACTTAATTTGTGGTATTGTTTGTTGCACTTTGCCATGGCATGCATATTTAAACCGGACATGCATCATACTTGATTGTGCATCATGCCATGTTTATGTGATGGTTGTTTACCATGTTGTTTGCTTCTTTCCGGTTTGCTTCTCTCGTTAGCTTCGGTTCCGTTCCGGAGTTGTGAGGATTCGTTCGACTACGTCCGTTTGTCTTCTTCATGGACTCGTTCTTCTTCCTTGCGGGATTTCAGGCAAGATGACCATACCCTCGAAATCACTTCTATCTTTGCTTGCTAGATGCTCGCTCTTTTGCTATGCCTATGCTACGATGCCTACCACTTGCTATATCATGCCACCCACATTGCCATGTCAAACCTCTAACCATCCTTTCCTAGCAAACCGTTGTTTGGCTATGTTACCGCTTTGCTCAGCCCTCTTATAGCGTTGTTAGTTGCAGGTGAAGATGAAGTTTGTTCATTGTTGAACATGGAGATGTTGTTCCTTGTTGGAACATGTTTACTTGTTGGGATATCACAATATATCTTATTTAATTAATGCATCTATATACTTGGTAAAGGGTGGAAGGCTCGGCCTTATGCCTGGTGTTTTGTTCCACTCTTGCCGCCCTAGTTTCCGTCATATCGGTGTTATGTTCCCGGATTTTGCGTCCCTACTTGGTCGGGTGATTTATGGGACCCCTTGACAGTTCGCTTTGAATAAGACTTTTCCAGCAAGGCCCAACATTGGTTTTACCATTTGCCTCACCTATGCCCTTTTCCCTTGGGTTTCCGGAGCCCGAGGGTCATCTTTATTTTAGCCCCCGGACCAGTGCTCCTTCGAGTGCTGGCCCGAACTAGAGCCTGTGGTAGCCCCTCAAGGCAACTTGAGGTCTGGTTTTAGTTGTACGGACTGCTCATCCGAGTGTGCCTCGAGACCGAGATATGTGCAGCTCCTATCAGATTTGTCGGCACATCCGGGCGGCTTTGCTGGTCTTGTTTTATTGCTGTCGAAATGTCTTGTAGCCGGATTCCGAGACTGGTCGGGTCTTCCCGGGAGAAGGAATATCCTTCGTTGATCGCGAGAGCTTATCATGGGCTAAGTTGGGACACCCTGCAGGTATTATCTTTCAAAGCCGTGCCCGCGTTATGTGGCAGATGGGAATTTGTTAATGTCCGGTTGTAGAAAACCCAAGTCGACCTTAATTAAAATACATCAATCAAGTGTGTAACCGTGATGGTCTCTTCTCGGAGTCCGGAAGTGAACACGGTGTTGGAGTTATGTTTGACGTAAGTAGTTTCAGGATCACTTCTTGATCATAGTTGTTCGACCGTGCCTTGCTTTCTCTTCTCGCTCTCTCTTTTGCGATTGTAGCCACCAGATATGCTAGTCGCTTGCTGCAGCTCCACCTCACAACCATGTCCTACCTTTAAGCTTAAATAGTCTTGATCTCGCGGGTGTGAGATTGCTGAGTCCCCGTGACTCACAGATACTTCCAAAACCAGTTTGCAGGTGCCGACGAAACCGTGTAGGTGACGCATCCGAGCTCAAGGAGGAGCTCGATGAAGATCTTGTTCTTTGTGTTGTTTCATTTCAGTTGATCAGTAGTGAGCCCAGTTGGGACGATCGGGGATCTGTGTAGCATTTGGGGTAGTCTTCTTTTATTTTGGTTCCGTAGTCGGACCTTGATTGTATCTGTATGATGTAATGCTTTACTCATGTATTGTGTGAAGTGGCGATTGTAAGCCAACTATGTATCTTTTTCCCTTATGTATTACATGGGTTGTGTGAAGATTACCTCACTTGCGACATTGCTTTCAATGCGGTTATGCCTCTAAGTCGTGCTTCGACACATGGGAGATATAGCCGCATCGAGGGCGTTACAATTGATGACTCTTGTCCCTTGCCGTCAGAGTTAGGTATAGATTACTGTACACTGTACAAAGCGGTGTACCAACCTATGTTTTTACTATCATACCCTTGTCTACTTGCCACATGTGGTGACCCCTTGTGCCTATAAAAGGAGGCCCAAGTGCAACGTAGAGAGGGTTCGGCTGAGTTCGATCCAGCTCCGGCTTAGTTCATCACTTTCATACGAAACCACACTCAGGCTAGGTCTTGTAGCTCCCATTGCTCCCTATCAAGAACACAAGATAATCCACAAAGCAGCAGTAGGAGTATTATCTCTCCGGAGAGCTCCGAAGCTGGGTAAAACCCGCTCGTGTGCATCGCCTCGATCCGCTCTTTGTGCGATCTCCGCCCCCCTCCGAACCACAAAGGGGCCCCAGGTCCCGTAGGTGCTCGTGGGACACGATCAGTTCTCCCCCGACAGAATGCTAGAATGAAATGTGATCCTAAGTTTGCTACTTCACCTATCTTTGTTGATGATAAGGATTATGAATTCTCTATCAATCCGGAGTTAATTACTTTGGTTGAATCTGAGCCTTTCCATGGTTATGAAACTGAAACTGTTGTGGCACACCTTACCAAATAAAAGATATAGCCACCCTTTTTGCTCATGAGGATAAAATTCGCTACTATTATATTCTCAAATTATTTTTGTTCTCATTAAAGGGTGATGCTAAGATATGGTACAATACTCGTGCTCCTGGTTGTGTGCGTAGTCCCCAGGATATGATTTACTACTTCTCTGAAAAATATTTTCATGCTCATAAGAACCAAGCTGCCTTACAGGAAATATATAACTTTGTGCAAATTGAAGAAGAGAGTCTCCCACAAGCTTGGGGGAGGCTTCTCCAATTGCTTAATGCTTTGCCTGATCATCCACTTAATAAAAATGAAATAGTTGATATCTTCTATAATGGACTAATCGATGCTTCTAGGGATTTCCTAAATAGTTGCGCTGGTTGTGTTTTCAGGGAATGAACTGCTGAACAAGCTGAGGACTTATTGAATAACATACTGAAAAATTAGGATGATTGGACTCGTCCTGAACCCCACTTAAACCCACTCCGAAGAAGAGGGGTATCTTATATCTCAGTCCTGAAGATATGCAAGACGCAAAGAAAAGTATGAGAGAAAAAGGTATTAAAGCAGAGGATGTTAAAAACTTACCTCCTATTGAAGAGATACACAGACTTGATGCACCACCACCTAAGGTGGTAGAGGTAAACTCTTTAATCATCATCATGAAAAGGACAATCCTTATAATATGCATCCTAGTCAATGCCTTTATGAGTTTAATAACTACATTAGAAAACAAGATCACTTCAATGAAATGTTATGAAACAATTGAAATACTACTCTGATATGATTGCTCGCTTGAGTGACTTGTTATTTAGAATCTCTAATGATGTTAGAGGCATAGGAAAACATGCTTCTATGGTTCATACTGAGTTAGAACATGTTGCTAAATCTCAAAGAGCATTACTTGATGAAATGGACAATAATATCAATGATCATGATATTAGATTAGTAACTAGATGAGGTAGAATGACTCAGGAGCCACTTTATCCAGAGGGACACCCTGAAATAATTGAACAAGACTCTCAAAGAATCAACACTGATGCACCTAGTCCCTTTAAAAAAAGAAAAATGATAGGACTTTGCACACCTCTAGTGAACCTGAAATAGAAAAACCTCCTGAAGATAGTAATGGTCTTTCTATCTGTGACGCTGAAACTCAACCTGGTAATGAACATTCATCTAGTGATAATGAAATAGATAATGATGATGTTCATGAAGACACTCAACCAAACAATGCTAAAGAACTAGATAATGATGTTGAAATAGAACCAGTTGTTGATCTTGATAACCCACAACCCAAAAATAAAAGATATGATAAAAGAGACTTTGTTGCTAGAAAACATGGTAAAGAAAGTGAACCACCCTTTCCACCTAAATCAACTAAAAATAAACATGATGAAGAATTTGAATGCTTTGATGAAATGCTTAGGCCAGTCTTTTTGCGCATCCGCTTGACTGATATTTTAAATATGGCACCTTATGCAAAATATATGAAAGACATCATTACTAATAAGAGAAAAATACCGAAAGCTAAAATCTCCACCATGCTTGCTAATTATTCTTTTAAGGACGGAGTACCTAAAAAACTTGGAGATCCAGGGATACCAACTATACCTTGCTCCACCAAACGAAATTATGTTAAAACTGCCTTGTGTGATTTAGGAGCTGGTGTTAGTGTTATGCCTTTCTCTTTATACAAAATACTTGATTTGAATAAACTCACACCCACTGAAATATCCTTGCAAATGGCTGATAAATCAACTGCCATACCTATCGGTATTTGTGAGGATGTGCCCGTTGTTGTTGCAAATGTTACCATTTTAACTGACTTTGTTATACTTGAGATGCCCGAGGACGACAATATGTCAATTATCCTTGGTAGACCCTTTTTGAATACTGTAGGGGCTGTTATTGATTGCAATAAAAGAAAGGTCACTTTTCGTATCAATGGTAATGACCATACGGTGCACTTTCCGAAGAGACAATTCCAAGTGAATGGTATTAATGTTATTGAAAGATCTCCGATAATCACTATTGGAAGTTTTCAACTACATCTACCTACTGCCAAAAAGAAGTATGAAATGCTTATGGTTGGGGACATGCTTATCCCCGTTGAGGTAACTTAGTGTTTTACGAAAGTTCTTCGGTTTCATGCTAATCAAAGGTGGTTGTTAATAAGACTTGATCAACTTTATTAATAGATCATTTTTTAGAGGTATGAAGTTGATGAATTTAGTAGGCACTACCTTCTATCCGTACCTTTTGTTTTCTGTTTTTCCTAGTTAAATAAAATAAAATGCCATGTTTTGTCTGTTTTCTGAATTTCCCGTGCAATAAAAAAATGACCCAAAAATAAAAGTTCTCGGAATGCTCTGAAAACTTAATATGATTTTTTTCTGGATATTTCCGAGTTTTTAGTGCAAATAACATCAGAGGGGGGTGCACCAGGTGGGCACAACCCACGTGGGCGCGCCAGCAGCCCCAAGCGTGCCCTGGTGGGTTGTGGTCCCCATGTGGACCCCTCACTTATCTCTTTAGCCCATGTCATCTCCTACCCCCGAAAAAAATCACCATTGCTCTCTCTCTTGTGTTCTTGCTCACAAACCCATGGATTTCGATTTCTTTGCTTGAAGCTCCATTTCCAAAACTGTTTTGGGGGATTGTTACTTGGTATGTGGCTCCTCCATTTCTCCATTTAGTTTTTGTTTTTGTGGTTTATATTTTGAATAATTAGCTACTCTTGGTGCTGCTATAGATGAGCTTGCATGCTGAATTCCTAGAGTTCTAAGTAGTTTGAATGCTTGATATGGCCTCTATGCATCGCTATGAGTAGTTGTCGTCAATCTTGTGAAGGTTTGTTGACAAAATTTTGTGAACTAAAAATTTACAAAATTTTATTTATAGGAATAAGATGAGTTTCTGTAGGAAGTTTGCCTCCAAGAAGTGCTCTAAGGGAGTCATTGGGGAATCGACGGACAGTGACCTTCATACTCGGAGGAGGGTAGAGGTGCGGCCGTGCGAATGGCCACAGAACCACTTCATGGATGGAGCCAGGATCCGTCAAGAGTTCGCACAATTTGCTGCTAATGCTGGGCTTACCGACTTCATCGCAGCTGAGTGTGACCAATACCATCTCCTTACAAATTCATTTGTGCAAAGCTTCCATTTTCTGAGTAGGAATAACCCCCCTGAGGTGCAGTTTAATTTATATGCTAAAACCTGTCAGATACCACTCGCTGACTTTTGCGATATATGCTTGATCCCTTCTGACGGGGAAATAAGAGAGCCTAGACCTGTGAAGTTTGAGGACTTTTATTGTACTCTGCCAGTGGGAGATGAGAGAGGGGTATCGAGTGTCACTGCCACTAGTTTGCAGTTTCCTTCTCTGCATTATTTTTCTCTATTCATTGCAAAGGGTTTACTTGCTAGAGAGAAGGTTGGTGCACTTAGTGCCCCCGATTTCACTGTCTTACGCCGTGCACTATATGGCGATAAAACTTATATAGCCTAGGGGCAATTATTGCACACGGTCTGCACCTTAACAGAACCAAGGGCAAAACTCATGGCGGTACTTATGCTACTCGTTTAGCGAGTCACTTTAATGTTCAGATTCGCCAACATGATTATCGTTTACCCAAGGTTTATTTGGATCGCCAGGAAATGAAAGATCACCAGTTTAATGATATTAATGATTCTATAATAATATTGCTTCCAACCTGGTCTTCAGTGAGGATACCCATGATATTATTCTGTTGCATGCACCTGCTTTGTTTGATTCTATAGCAAGGGGCGGATATAGGATCATGCTAGACGACATCATTGCCTACCGGAACGCCCATGCGGAAAAGGAGGAGCCTCAGGAGTGGGACGCTCAGGTACCGCCGCCACAACACTTCAAGATGGGGCCGGATGGCTACTACAGGTGGTGATTTACCAAGCCAGGCCAAAAGCCTAAGCTTGGGGGAGTACGTATTTCCACCGACATTACATTCATGTTCACACATTTCATTCCATTTGTTGGTGTCCACACTTTTTAATTATATTATCCATGCTAGATTTATTTTCTCGCCTTCTGCTTGTGTGTTTGAAAAACTTTGAGAAAATAAAAAAATGTTTCTCGTTTCTTTTTGGTTCTTCTTTATAGTTTAGTTAGTTGTAGTATTAAAAGAAAACCCAAAATGATTTCTCGATTCTTCTTCTTGCTTGTTGGGAGCTTTCCCGTGTAAATAGTTTTTTTTTCTCGTTTTTGTTTTTCTTTTTCCTTAATTTTCTTCCTTCAAGAAAAACTAAAAACTCCAAAAATATTTCAGTGTGCTTCTCTGAAATTATTTTCTTTTTATCGGGTCGTACAAAGGAGAAGACCATGATGAAAATGGTGAGTGGCTCTCATTTGCATTATTGTTGATCTAATAGAGAAGCCAAATAACCTTGTCTTCTCCTTTCGAATAAAATGTTTGCAGATCCAGCTTAGTCCACAACACTATTGCATTATTATTATTTTCATATCATTCGGTCGTGCAAGTGAAAGGCAATAATGACGATATTTGATGAACTGGTTGTGGCAGAGAGAAACGGGTATGAACTCAACTTGTTCTGTCTTTGTAAATATGTTTAACCTAGTATCCATGATTCAGCATATTATGATCAAACATGTTTGCAACACTACTGGAGGATGCTGCTAATGCCACACTACGATCAGAGACCCTTCGAGAAACTGTTTGCGATGCAATAATTGCAAACGGTGCTGTATGAAAACCGTCAGAAATGTATAAAACATTTGCGATGACAGATGCATCAAACACGGTTCAGGTTTTAGTTGCGTGTGCGATGAAGGGCATATGATTCAATTCAATTAACTGTTTGCGATGAGGAGGAACAAAAGAAACGGGCAGCCAGATGAAGGTGTGTGCGATACACATCATACGGTTCACTCGGATGAACTGTTTGTGATTAGGCAACACAAAAGAAACGGGTAGCAAGATGAAGGTGTGTGTGTCGGTGTCAAAACCGGCGGATCTCGGGTAGGGGGTCCCGAACAGTGCGTTTAAGGTCGATGGTTGTAGGAGACGGGGGACATGATGTTTACCCAGGTTCGAGCCCTCTCTATGGAGGTAATACCCTACTTCCTGCTTGATTGATCTTGATGAATATGAGTGTTACAAGAGTTGATCTACCATGATATCGTAATGGCTAAACCCTAGAAGTCTAGCTTGTATGACTATGGTAATGAGTGTATGCTATTCGAACTACGCCCTCCGGTTTATATAGACACCGGAGGGATCTAGGGTTACATAGAGTCGGTTACATAAGAAGGAATCTTCATAGTTGGTCGCCAAGCTTGCCTTCCACGCCAAGGAGAGTCCAACCCGGACACGGCTACAACCTTCGGCCTTCGTATCTTCACAGCCCATTAGTCCGGCCCATGGATAACATGCCGGACGCCCGAGGACCCCTTAGTCCAGGACTCCCTTAGTAGCCCTTGAACTTGGCTTCAAAGACGAGGAGTCCGGCCCGCAGATTGTCTTCGGCATTGAAGGGGGGTTCCCTTCTATCCGAACTCCAAGATAGTCTTCGGACGCGATGATAGTATCCAGACCTGTCACACACACACACACCATACACAACCACAGAGAGAATATAAGTTTGCACGAGTCCAATCCGCTGACAAATTTCGGTAGCATGACATCACATCCGACCGGTCATAATTCTGGACCGTTTCGTGCCCGACGCTCCACGTCCCGAGATGCGGTTGCCATTGGCACGTCTTGTCGAAGCAGAGATCGTGCCCCCTTATAGTGGGATTCTCATCAATGTGGGCATGGGTAATCCAACCGCGCCGTTTATACAGCCCTTATGAATAGGCGAATTCTAAGGCGGGTGGGGAGGCGTTCGATATTTACTGCCTTTATAAGGGGATAAGGATTCCCTTTCCCTCTCCCACGCCCTCTCTCTATCTCCACCCTTCCAATCTCGAGCTCCAGCGCCCAAGTTCTCATCTCCTTTCCACTCGAGCTAGCACTCAACCATGTCTGGATCCGGAGGTCAGGGCAAGTGGATGGTCTCCTCCGTCAAGGAGGAGGACATTACTGAGCTTCGGGCGGCCGGATACTTGGCGAAGGAAATCGCCCACCGCCAGCCAGCCGAGGGACAGGTCGTCCCCATGCTGGAGCCCAACAAGAGGGTGGTATTCATCCCTCGTTTCTTCCGCGGACTAGGGTTCCTACTCCACCCTTTCGTCCGCGGGCTGATGTATTATTACGGGATAGATTTCCATGATCTGTCCCTGAACTCCTTCCTCAACATCTCAGCATTTATCGTCGTGTGTGAGGCCTTCCTCCGCATCCAATCCCACTTCGGGCTATGGCTCAAAGTCTTCAACGTGAAGCCGAAGGTGGTGGATGGCCAGCACGCGGAGTGCGGGGGAGCCATGGTGAGTAAGCTATCAAACGTCTCCTGGCCGAAAGGTACTTTCGTGGAGACAATAAAGGAGTGGCAGAAACAATGTTTCTACATCACAGAACCCCGCGGCACCACCTGGGCCACAGCTGCCGAATTCCTCTCCGGTGCTCCCATGCGACTCACCTCCTGGGTTGAGAAGAGTCCGAATTGGTGTTCGCCCGATGAGATGATAGTGCTCCAGACGCGCGTTCAAAGTATGATAGCCAAGAATGTCTGCTACCTCTTGAGCTTGCGTTGGATTTCCCCGAAGAGGAGAGGATGATGCAGCAAAGTAGCGTAAGTATTTCCCTCGGTTTTTGAGAACCAAGGTATCAATCCAGTAGGAGGCCACGCGAGAGTCCCTCGTACCTACACAAAACAAATAGCTCCACGCAACCAACGCGATTAGGGGTTGTCAATCCATTCACGGTCACTTACGAGAGTGAGATCTGATAGAGATGATAGATAATATTTTTGGTATTTTTGGTATAAAGATGAAAAGTAAAATAAAAAGAAAAGTAAAAAAGCAAAGCAATAATAAAGTGATGGAAGATTGATATGATAGAGAATAGACCCGGGGGCCATAGATTTCACTAGTGGCTTCTCTCAAGAGCATAAGTATTTTACGGTGGGTGAACGAATTATCGTTGAGCAATTGATGAATTGAGCATAGTTATGAGAGTATCTTGGTATGATCATGTATATAGGCATCACGTCCGAGAAAAGTAGACCGACTCTGCCTGCATCTACTACTATTACTCCACTCATCGACCGCTATCCAGCATGCATCTAGAGTATTAAGTTAATGAAAACAGAGTAACGCCTTAAGCAAGATGACATGATGTAGAGGATAAATTCATGCAATATGATAAAACCCCATCTTGTTATCCTCGATGGCAACAATACAATACGTGCCTTGCTGCCCCTCATCACATGGGAAAGGACACCGCAAGATTGAACCCAAAGCTAAGCACTTCTCCCATTGCAAGAACTACCAATCTAGTTGGCCAAACCAAACAGATAATTCGAAGAGACTTGCAACGATAACCAATCATACATAAAAGAATTCAGAGAAGATTCAAATATTGCTCATAGATAATCTTGATCATAAACCCACAATTAATCGATCTCAACAAACACACCGCAAAAAGAAGATTACATCGAATAGATCTCCACAAGAGAGGGGGAGAACATTGTATTGAGATCCAAAAAGAGAGAAGAAGCCATCTAGCTACTAACTATGGACCCGAAGGTCTGAAGTAAACTACTCACACTTCATCGGAGAGGCTATGATGATGTAGAAGCCCTCCATGGTGGATTCCTTCCCATGGAGCTCGAACAGGCCCCAAGATGGGATCTCGTGGATACGTAAAGTTGCGGCGGTGGAATTAGGTTTTGGCTCCGTATCGATCGTTCGGGGTGCGAGGTATATATAGGAGGAAGAAGTACGTTGGTGGAGCAACAGGGGCCCACGAGGTGGAGGGTGCGCCTAGGGGGAGGGCGCCCCTACCTCGTGCCTTCCCTGTTGGTTGCTTGACGAGGTTCCAAGTCTCTGGATCATGTTCGTGAGAAAATCACGTTCCAAGGTTTCATTCCGCTTGGACTCCGCTTGATATTCCGTTTCTTCGAAACACTGAAATAGGCAAAAAAAAACAGCAAATCTGGGCTGGGCCTCCGATTAATAGGTTAGTCCCAAAAGTAATATAAAAGTGGAAAATAAAGCCCAATATGGTCCAAAACAGTAGATAATATAGCATGGAGCAATAAAAAATTATAGATACGCTGGAGACGTATCAGGCATCCCCAAGCTTAATTCCTGCTCGTCCTCGAGTAGGTAAATGATAAAAAGAGAATTTTTGATGCGGAGTGCTACTTGGCATAATTTCAATGTAATTCTTCTTAATTGTGGTATGAATATTCAGATTCGAAAGATTCAAGACAAAAGTTTAATATTGACATAAAAATAATAATACTTCAAGCATACTAACAAAGCAATCATGTCTTCTCAAAATAACATAGCCAAAGAAAGTTATCCCTACAAAATCATATAGTCTGGCTATGCTCTATCTTCACCACACAAAGTATTTAAATCATGCACAACCCCCATGACAAGCCAAGCAATTGTTTCATACTTTTGACATTCTCAAAACTTTTCAATCTTCACGCAATACATGAGCGTGAGCCATGGATATAGCACTATATGTGGAATAGGATGGTGGTTGTGGAGAAGACAAAAAGGGAGAAGATAGTCTCACATCAACTAGGCGTATCAACGGGCTATGGAGATGCCCATCAATAGATATCAATGTGAGTGAGTAGGGATTGCCATGCAACGGATGCACTAGAGCTATAAGTATATGAAAGCTCAACAAAAGAAACTAAGTGGGTGTGCATCCAACTCGCTTGCTCACGAAGACCTAGGGCAATTTTGAGGAAGCCCATCATTGGAATATACAAACCAAGTTCTATAATGAAAATTTCCCACTAGTATATGAAGGTGACAAAATGAGAGACTCTCTATTATGAAGATCATGGTGCTACTTTGAAGCACAAGTGTGATAAAAGGATAGTAACATTGTCCCTTCTCTCTTTTTCTCTCATTTTTTTCTTTTTTTATTTGGGCCTTTTCTCCTTTTTTATGGCCCCTTTTCTTTCTTTTTTTTTCGTCCGGAGTCTCATCCCGACTTGTGGGGGAATCATAGTCTCCATCATCCTTCCCTCACTTGGAACAATGCTCTAAAAATGATGATCATCACACGTTTATTTACTTACAACTCAACAATTACAACTCGATACTTAGAACAAAATATGACTCTATGTGTATGCCTCTGGTGGTGTACCGGGATATGCAATGATTCATGAGTGACATGTATGAAAGAATTATGAATGGTGGCTTTTCCACAAATACGATGTCAACTACATGATCATGCTAAGCAATATGACAATGATGGAGCGTGTCATAATAAATGGAACAGTGGAAAGTTGCATCCCAATATATCTCGGAATGGCTATGGAAATGCCATAATAGGTAGGTATGGTGGCTGTTTTGAGGAAGGTATATGGTGGGTATATGATACCGGCAAAAAGTGCGCGGTATTAGAAAGGCTAGCAATGGTGGAAGGGTGAGAAAAGTGCGTATAATCCATGGACTCAACATTAGTCATAAAGAACTCATATACTTATTGCAAAAAATCTACAAGTTATCGAAGCAAAGTATTACGCGCATGCTCCTAGGGGGATAGATTGGTAGGAAAAGACCATCGCTCGTCCCCGACCGCCACTCATAAGGAATACAATCCATAAATAAATCATGCTCCGACTTCATCACATAACGGTTCACCATACGTGCATGCTACGGGAATCACAAACTTTAACACAAGTATTTCTCAAATTCACAACTACTCAACTAGCATGACTCTAATATTAATACCTCCATATCTCAAAACAATTATCAAGCACCAAACTTTTTCTTAGTATTCAACGCACTCAAAAGAAAGTTTTACAAATCTTGAATACCAAGCATATTATTATTATTAAGCAAATTACCATGCTATTTAAGACTCTCAAAATAATTATGAGATATCAATGGTTT
This sequence comes from Aegilops longissima, assembly GCA_021605205.1. Lineage (NCBI taxonomy): Eukaryota > Viridiplantae > Streptophyta > Magnoliopsida > Poales > Poaceae > Aegilops > Aegilops longissima. The sequence goes on from CM038680.1 coordinate 325,132,205, forward strand.
CTATAAAACAAATCCACCACCGTGCTCTAAAAGATATAAGTGAAGCACTAGAGCAAAACTATATCTCAAAAGATATAAGTGAAGCACATAGAGTATTCTATCAAATTCCAATTCATGTATGGCTCTCTGAAAAGGTGTGTACATCAAGGATGATTGTGTTAAACTAAAAAGCAAATACTCAAATCATACAAGACGCTCCAAGCAAAACACATATTATGTGGTGAATAAAAATATAGCTCCAAGTAAAGTTACCGATGGAAGTGGACGAAAGAGGGGATGCCTTCCGGGGGCATCCCCAAGCTTTGACTTTTTGGTGTCCTTGTATTATATTGGGGGTGCCATGTGCATCCCCAAGCTTAGGCTCTTGCCACTCCTTGTTCCATAATCCATAAAAAAATTCACCCAAAACTTGAAAACTTCACAACACAAAACTCAACAGAAATCTCGTGAGCTCCATTAGCGAAAGAAGACAAAAGACCACTTCAAGGTACTGTAATTAACTCATTCTTTATTTATATTGGTGTTAAACCTACTGTATTCCAACTTCTCTATGGATTATAAACTATTTTACTAGCCATAGATTCATCAAAATAAGCAAACAACACACGAAAAACAGAATCTGTCAAAAACAGAACAGTCTGTAGTAATCTGTAACTGACGCAAACTTCTGGAACTCCAAAAATCAGCGAAAATAGGATGACCTAGGAAATTTGTTTATTGATCAGCAGCAATTTTAATCACTATTTTATCACGTTCTGGTGATTTTTAACAATTTTTTTCGTGAACCGAAAGTTCCTGGAAATTACAGCAAGATCAAATAACTATCATCCAAGAAGATCTTATAGGTTTAACTTGGCACAAACACTAACTAAAACATAAAACCACATCTAAACAGAATGTAGATGGATTATTTATTGCTAAACAGAAAGAAAAAAAAATTGGGTTGCCTCCCAACAAGCGCTATTGTTTAACGCCCCTAGCTAGGCATAAAAGCAAGGATAGATCTAGGTATTGCCATCTTTGGTAGGCAATCCTTCAATGAGGCATATACCTTCCTTAGAATTTTCTTTCTTTCTAGTAATTATCAAACTTTTAGGCAAAAGATCAAAAAAATCATTCGTAGCAAATGGCTCCTTAATGATAGCAAAAAGATTGGGATGAATACTTATAGATTTAAGATCCGTGGTTTCCTTACTAGAGGATTCACCCTTATTTTTAGGAACATACATGAGCTTAGCAATTTTAGTAGGTGGACTTGGAGTATTTTTTACGGAAGAAAAAGCGGTTTCCAAGTTGGTAATGATATCCTCAAGTTTATCGATTCTAGAGGAATCTTGATTTATTTTCTCATTAACTATGGGTTCCTTCTCCTTAATATTTTTCAAAGTTACTCCTACTTTAGATCCATATTGAGTAATTTCATTGTGGGTCTTTTTATCTAAATTTTCAATTAACTCAACGGCAGCAACTTTATTTTCAATAATTTCAAGTCTTGGCATTAAATGCTCTAAAGTTAACATAGTTCCATTAACCAAAAGAGGTGGTGAGCCGAATAAATCTATCATAGCATTATAAGAATCAAAGGTATGGCTACCCAAGAAATTCCCTCCGGTAATGGTATCAAGGATATATCTATACCAAGGATTAGCACCTACATAAAAACTGCGGAGAGGAACTGAGGTAGATTGCTTCCTGGTAGATCTATTTTGAGCATTGCAAATTCTATACCAAGCGTCTTTTAGATTTTCTCCCTCCCTTTGCTTAAAATTTAGAACTTCATTCTGGGGAGACAACGGAGAAGATATAAGACTAGCCATAACGACAAGCAAGCGAGAAAAAGGCAAACGGAAAAGAGAGGGCAAATAAAACGGCAAGGGTGAAGTGGGGGAGAGGAAAACGAGAGGCAAATGGCAAATAATGTAATGCGAGAGATAAGGGATTATGATGGGTACTTGGTATGTTGACTTTTGTGTAGACTCCCCGGCAACGGTGCCAGAAATCCTTCTTGCTACCTCTTGAGCTTGCGTTGGATTTCCCCGAAGAGGAGAGGATGATGCAGCAAAGTAGCGTAAGTATTTCCCTTAGTTTTTGAGAACCAAGGTATCAATCCAGTAGGAGGCCACACGAGAGTCCCTCGTACCTACACAAGACAAATAGCTCCACGCAACCAACGCGATTAGGGGTTGTCAATCCCTTCACGATCGCTTACGAGAGTGAGATCTGATAGAGATGATAGATAATATTTTTGGTATTTTTGGTATAAAGATGCAAAGTAAAATAAAAAGCAAAGTAAAAAAGCAAAGCAATAATAAAGTGATGGAAGATTGATATGATAGAGAATAGACCCGTGGGCCATAGATTTCACTAGTGGCTTCTCTCAAGAGCATAAGTATTTTACGGTGGGTGAACGAATTACTGTTGAGCAATTGACAGAATTGAGCATAGTTATGAGAGTATCTAGGTATGATCATATATATAGGCATCACGTGTGAGACAAGTAGACCGACTCCTGCCTGCATCTACTACTATTACTCCACTCATCGACCGCTATCCAGCATGCATCTAGAGTATTAAGTTAATGAAAATAGAGTAACGCCTTAAGCAAGATGACATGATGTAGAGGGATAAATTCATGCAATACGATAAAAACCCATCTTGTTATCCTCGATGGCAACAATACAATACGTGCCTTGCTACCCCTACTGTCACTGGGAAAGGACACCGCAAGATTGAACCCAAAGCTAAGCACTTCTCCCATTGCAAGAACTACCAATCTAGTTGGCCAAACCAAACGGATAATTCGAAGAGACTTGCAAAGATAACCAATCATACATAAAAGAATTCAGAGAAGATTCAAATATTGCTCATAGATAATCTTGATCATAAACCCACAATTCATCGATCTCAACAAACAAACCACAAAAAGAAGATTACATCGAATAGATCTCCACAAGAGAGGGGGAGAACATTGTATTGAGATCCAAAAAGAGAGAAGAAGCCATCTCGCTACTAACTATGGACCCGAAGGTCTGAAGTAAACTACCCACACTTCATCGGAGAGGCTATGATGATGTAGAAGCCCTCCGTGGTGGATTCCCCTTCCGGTGGAGCTCCGGAACAGGCCCCAATGGGATCTCGTGGATACAGAAAGTTGCGGCGGTGGAATTAGGTTTTGGCTCCGATTCGATCGCTCGGGGTGCGAGGTATATATAGGAGGAAGAAGTACGTCGGTGGAGCAACAGGGGGCCCACGAGGGTGGAGGGCGCGCCTGGGGGTGAGGGCGCGCCCCCTACCTCGTGCCTTCCCTGTTGGTTGCTTGACGTAGGGTCTAAGTCTCCTGGATCATGTTGAGTGAGAAAATCACGTTCACGAAGGTTTCATTCCGTTTGGACTCCGTTTGATATTCCGTTTCTTCGAAACACTGAAATAGGCAAAAAAACAGCAAATCTGGGCTGGGCCTCCGGTTAATAGGTTAGTCCCGAAAGTAATATAAAAGTGGAAAATAAAGCCCAATATGGTCCAAAACAGTAGATAATATAGCATGGAGCAATCAAAAATTATAGATACGTTGGAGACGTATCAACGTCAAGCTTGTCGATGTAATCCAGGTGATGCTGGTTCGCCGGATCCTCCCGTGCCAGCGCAGAAGTCGCCCTCTATGGGAGTTTAATCCGAAGAAGCACCAAACTCTGGAGAGGCTCTTCGAAACCACTTACGAAGGTGCCTGGAAGTTGCTCTTTAAGGGCAACGAGAAACTGCCGGCCACATATTCAGATCGTGGGCACGATTGCAAACACCTCGCCAGCGAGGTATGTTATTTTTTACGTATCCCCTACTTAATTGTTTCGAGGATGATGTCTGATTTTATCATTGCTTTTTCAGGATTGGATGGAGAGGGCGAAGCGGATCCAGTGTCCGGCTCCGCTGCCTGAAGAGCCGGTCATCCCGCGCTTGGCAAAGATGCTGGTGCTGGCGCCATATAAGGCGCCAGAGAAGAAGGCCAAGGGGGCCAAAAGTTGCCCCCGTCGCAAGGGCACTTCGGACGTGATGTCCGAAGACGAGGAAGCCCATTCCTCCGTCCCTGAGGACGATGACGAGGAAGAGGAGAAGGAGGAGGAGAAGAACCCTCCCCCTAAGGAGAAGAAGAGGGGGGGCTCCACGAATCTGGAGGCGGGAACGCCCAAGAAGGGGAAGGGCGCCCCTGCGGTCAACACCGCGTGGGATGTTGACTGTAGTCCGGAGCGACGCCTCCGAACTAAGCCTCGGGCCACATCGTAAGTACTATGACTCCCGTACATAAGTGTACCCGGCCTCTCCTTTTTATTGTTTTGACGTAGTTAATTGTGCCATTGCAGTCCGGCCCATGGCAGCATCCAGCGATCCTCATCTGGGGTTCGTTGGATCCTGCGGAAATGGCCAGTATGTCGCCGCCGCCCGCTTACTCCCCTGAGGCCAAGGACGACACCAAAGTGTCGTCCCGGAGGACCGCTCCGAGCCGGGGAGGGGCCCAGGACGCTGTCCAGGAGGCACCGCAAGGCGAGACCTCCGCTGCCGGACACATGGGGGAGCAGATCCCCATGGAGACTGGCGAAGAGGGACGTATTCAATTCGGCCCTCAGCCGAATACGGTCCCGGGGACCGATACGGCCCCGGAATCCGGCGGGCGCCTTCCTTCGAAGGAGGGGGGTGCGCCAATTCCACCGATGGCCCCTGTCCAACCAGGGGCACCGGATAACCTGATGGAGGCACTACGAGGCGCCTCCATTGTGGACGAGCACCGTATCCTTATGGGTACGGTGATCGAGAAAGTTCGGTCCATCAAGAATGGACTAAACGAGGCCTACCACAACTTGTTGACAGGTTTCAAGGTAAGTCACGTAAAAAGAGAACACTCCGTGCTGACAGTGGCCCCTGAGACACTGTCCGGTGTTCGGAAGAAAGGCCATACAGGGATCAACCCTTTGTAGGAGACTAATTATGTGATTAAACATGCGTCGTTGTTGGCCGCGACCTCGCATGCTGCCGAAGTCTCTGAACTGAAGCAGAGGTTGGAGCAGACCGAGAACAAGCTCGGTGAGGTGAAGATTCAGCTCCGCAAGAAGCAAGGTGAGTAACGACTTGCTATGTATTCGGAAAGAGTAGGCGGTGAGTATTGACCGGAGTGTCATAATATGTGTAGGTGCGGCGACTGAGGTCGAGGCCCTAAAAAACACCCTGACCAAAGCTGAGGGGAAGGATGTCCAGCAGCAAGCCGCCCGTAAGAAGCTCAAGGCCTGGGTCGGCGAGGTCCAGCATGAGCTCCAGGACGCGGTGAAGAAGTGTGAGGCTTTGGAGCGCGAAGCGTCGGTTCGAGAGACCGAACTTACCAAAGCTCGCCAGAGCGCGGAGGCCGCACAGAATGAATCCCGGGGTGCTCTCCAGGAGATCCAGGAGGCCAAGAAGATCGCAGCGGGTAAGGTTTTTAACATGCAAAGCAAGTATGCGGAGAAGAAGTACCTTTTACTAACCCGGGTTCGGAGTTTCCCAGGGGCCTCTGCGGATCTGCCATGCAGCGTGTCCGATGCTGCGGAGTTCTTCCGAGCCGGGGAAGGGAATTCCACGGAGAAGCTGTTCTGGTCGCAGTATGTTGTGCCAAAACATCCAGTGCCCTTTGCCGATCAACTGAAACAGTTGGTCGAGCTGCACAGGGTGGCCAAACTGGCCATGAAGGATTTAATAATCCGACTTTCGCCAGCCGAAGCTATACCTAGCAGTTATTTTGGCCTCGTGAAACGGGTGATGGAGGCTTGTTCGCGGCTAGATATCATCAAGCGACCAGTCTACATCGAAGGTGCCCGCTGATACGTCTCCAACGTATCTATAATTTATGAAGTATTCATGCTATTATATTATCTGTTTTGGATGTTTATGGGCTTTACTAAACACTTTTATATTATTTTTGGGACTAACCTATTAACCGGAGGCCCAGCCCAAATTGCTGTTTTCTTGCCTATTTCAGTGTTTCGAAGAAAAGGAATATCAAACGGAGTCCAAATGGAATGAAACCTTCGGGAAAGTTATTTTTGGAACGGAAGCAATCCAGGAGACTTGGAGTAGACGTCAGGGAAGCTTCGAGGAAGCCACAAGGCAGGGAGGTGCGCCCTACCCCCTGGGCGCAACCCCACCCTCGTGGGCCCCTTGTGGCTCCCCTGACCGACTTCTTTCACCTATATATATATATATATATATATATATATATATATATATATATATATATATATATATATATATATATATATATCCATATACCCTAAAACATCGGAGAATAGATAGATAGGGAGTTCCGCACGCAAGCCTCTCAGAGCCACCAAAAACAAATCGGGACCCTGCTCCGCACCTCACCGGGGGGATCCTCACCGGTGGCCATCTTCATCATCCCCATGATCTCCATGATGAGGAGGGAGTAGTTCACCCTCGGGCTGAGGGTATGTACCAAGAGCTATGTGTTTGATCTCTCTCTCTCTCTTGTGTTCTTGAGGTGGTACGATCTTGATGTATCGCGAGCTTTGCTATTATAGTTGGATATTATGATGTTTCTCCCCCTCTACTCTCTTGTAATGGATTGAGTTTTCCCTTTGAAGTTATCTTATCGGATTGAGTCTTTAAGGATTTGAGAACACTTGATGTATGTCTTGCATGTGCTTATCTGTGGTGACAATGGGATATCATGTGATCTACTTGATGTATGTTTTGGTGATCAACTTGCGGGTTCCGTGACCTCGTGAACTTATGCATAGGGGTTGGCACACGTTTTCGTCTTGACTCTCCGGTAGAAACTTTGGGGAACTCTTTGAAGTTCTTTGTGTTGGTTGAATAGATGAGTCTGAGATTGTGTGATGCATGTCATATAATCATACCCATAGATACTTGAGGTGACATTGGAGTATCTAGGTGCCATTAGGGTTTTGGTTGATTTGTATCTTAAGGTGTTATTCTAGTACGAACTCTATGATAGATCGAATGGAAAGAATAGCTTCATGCTATTTTACTACGGACTCTTGAATAGATTGATCTGAAAGGATAACTTTGAGGTGGTTTCGTACCCTACCATAATCTCTTCGTTTGTTCTCCGCTATTAATGTCTTTGGAGTGACTCTTTGTTGCATGTTGAGGGATAGTTATATGATCCAACTATGTTATTATTGTTGAGAGAACTTGCACTAGTGAAAGTATGAACTCTAGGCCTTGTTTCAACGCATTGCAATATCGTTTGTGCTCACTTTTATCATTAGTTACCTTGCTTCTTTTATATTTTCAGATTACAGAAACCTATATCTACCATCCATATTGCACTTGTATCACCATCTCTTCAGCGAACTAGTGCACCTATACAATCTACCATTGTATAGGGTGTGTTGGGGACACAAGAGACTCTTTGTTATTTGGTTGCAGGGTTTTCTGAGAGATACCATCTTCATCCTACGCCTCCCACGGATTGATAAACCTTAGGTCATCCACTTGAGGGAAATTTTCTACTGTCCTACAAACCTCTGCACTTGGAGGCCCAACAACGTCTACAAGAAGAAGGTTGCGTAGTAGACATCAAGCAGTTTCTGGCGCTGTTGCCGGGGAGGTGAGTGCTTGAAGGTATATCTTTAGATCTTGCAATCGAATCTTTTTGTTTCTTGTTTTATCACTAGTTTAGTTTATAAAAAACTACAAAAAAATGGAATTGAGGGTGCCTCATATGCTTCATCTTTTTAATGTCTTCCGTGAAAAATAAGGATTCCGATAATTGTGCTCAAGTACTAGAAGAAGAATTACATAGAATGCTTGGCATAAAATATGTGAATGATGAGCATGATTGCAATATTATTAGTATGAATTCTTTGAATACCCATGATGCTAATGATATGCAAGGCCACAAGCTTGGGGATGCTATGTTTGATGAAGATGATATGTTTAGTCCCCCAAGTTTTGATGAGCAAATTTATTATGATGAAAGCATGCCTCCTATTTATGATGATTATTGTGATGACACGTATGCTATAAAGAATAAATATAACCATGAAACTTGTCATCATGATTTTAACTTTCAATTGGATTATGCTTCACATGATAGTTATTTTGCCCCCACTATTCCCAATGAGAAGAAATTTGCTTATGTGGAGAGTAGTAAATTTTCTATGCTTGTAGATCATGAAAATAATGCTTTAGGTGCTGGTTATATTGTTGAAAATAATATCAAGTTTCCTCTCAATGTGCTTAAAGTTTTAAAGTTATGCTTGTTTTGCCTTCCTATGGTAGTTGATTATTGTTCCCATGAGTTTTTTGCTCACAAAATCCCTATGCATAGGAAGTGGGTTAGACTTAAATGTGCTAGTCATATTCTTCATGATGCTCTCTTTATGTTTCAATTCTTATCTTTTATATGAGCATCATTGAAATCATCATGCCTAGCTAGGGGCGTTAAACGTTAGCGCTTGTTGGGAGGCAACCCAATTTTACTTTTGTTCCTTGCTTTTTTCCTGTTTAGTAATAAATAAATCATCTAGCCTCTGATTAGATATGGTTTTATGTTTTAATTAGTGTTTGTGCCAAGTAAGACCTATAGGATCTTCTTGGATGATAATTATTTGATCTTGCTGAAAAAGACAGAAACTTTATGCTCACAAAAACAATTGTTAAAAATCACCAGAAAGTGATAAAATACTGATTCCAATTGCAGTAGATCAATAAAAAAAATTATCTAGGTCGTCCTATTTTGGTAGATTTTTCTTAGTTCCAGAAGTTTGCGTTTGATGCAGATTACTATAGACTGTTCTATTTTTGACAGATTCTGTTTTCTATGTGTTGTTTGCTTATTTTGATGAATCTATGAGTAGTATCGGAGGGTATGAAACATAGAGGAGTTGGAATACAGTAGATATTCCACCAATATGAATTTAGATTGAGTCACAACAGTACCTAAGTGGTGATTTATTTTCTTATACTAACGGAGCTTACGAGTTTTCTGTTGAGTTTTGTGTTGCGAAGTGTCGGTGTCAAAACCGGTGGATCTCGGGTAGGGGGTCCCGAACTGTGCATCTAGGCGGATGGTAACAGGAGACGAGGGACACGATGTTTTTTCCCAGGTTCGGGCCCTCTCGATGGAGGTAAAACCCTACTCCTGCTTGATTAGTATTAATGATATGGGTAGTACAAGAGTAGATCTACCACGAGATCAGAGAGGCTAAACCCTAGAAGCTAGCCTATGGTATGATTGTTGTTCGTCCTACGGACTAAAACCCTCCGGTTTATATAGACACAAGATAGGGTTAGGGTTACACAGAGTCGGTTACAACGGTAGGAGATCTACATATCCGTATCGCCAAGCTTGCCTTCCACGCCAAGGAAAGTCCCGTCCGGACACGGGACGAAGTCTTCAATCTTGTATCTTCATAGTACAGGAGTCCGGCCAACGGTGATAGTTCGGCTATCCGGACACCCCCTAATCTAGGACTCCCTCAGTAGCCCCTGAACCAGGCTTCAATGATGACGAATCCGGCGCGCATATTGTCTTCGGCATTGCAAGGCGGGTTCCTCCTCCAAATACTTCATAGAAGATTTTGAACACAAGGATTGTGTCCGGCTCTGCAAAACAAGTTCCACATACCACCGTAGAGAGAATAACCTTTGCACAGATCTGCTGACGTATTCCGCGGCGTGACATCACACGACGGCCAGGCCTTTATACGAATTGTTTTTACTGTTCCACCTCAGCGTGTTTAGCGAGGCGGTTTCCTTGGCACGTCTTATCAGAGCGGAGATCGTGCCCCCTTATTCCGGGATTCCCATCAATATGGACGTGGGTAACCCAACCGCGCCATTGATTACGGCGCTTGGGAGATAAGCGAGTTTTACCAGGCTGGCGGGGGACGCATAGCTTCGTCCGTCCATATAAGGGGATAAGGATCCACCTTTTAACCCACACCTTCTTCCTCCTTTGCTCATCCATTTCCGCGCACTCGAGCTCCAGCGCCCAAGTCCGCACATCCCTCCTCAACCTTGTCCAGCCATGTTCGGAGCGGGAGGCAAGTGGATGGTCTCCTCCGTCACGGAGGGACAAGTCAAAAAGCTGCGGAAGGCCGGATACTTGTCCAGTGACATCGCGACCGCTCCCCGACGAGGGGCAGCTCATTCCCACCCCAGGCCCCATGAGAGGGTGGTGTTCTCACCCACTTCCGCTGGACTAGGTTTTCCACTACACCCATTTTTCCGGGGGCTCATGTTCTACTACGGCCTGGATTTCCACGATCTGGCCCCGAATTTCATCCTCAACATCTCGGCGTTCATCGTCGTGTGCAAGGCCTTTCTCTGCATCTAGTCCCACTACGGCTTATGGCTGAAGACCATCAATGTCAAGCCGAAGGTAGTGGGCGGCCGCCAAGCAGAGTGCAGAGGTGCCATGGTTGGCAAGATGGCCAAAGTCCGATGGCTCGATGGCTGCTTTGTGGAGACCGTGAAGGGGTGGCAATCGGGGTGGTTCTACATCACCGAGCCGTGCGACCTTAAATGGGCAGCGGCCCCCGAATTCAGATCTGGTTTCCCTACGTGGCTCACCTCTTTGAAAGAGACGGGCCTGACGTGGGGTAACCCGGAAGAGCTGACCGGACTCCAAACCTGTATGCAAACACTGGTGAACAAGAATCTCAGGCTTGTCAATGTAGTCCAGGTTATGCTCATCCGCCGGATTCTCCCATGCCAACAACGGGCCTTCAAATTGTGGGAGTTCGATCTGGCACAGCACCAAACTATGAAAAGGCTCTTCGACACTACATACGAAGATGCCTGGAAGGTGCTGTGCAAGGGCGCCGAGGCTCCCACATCCGCTACCGAAGATCGCGGATTCATCTCGCAGCGCCAAGCTACCGAGGTAAGCTATTTTACCCTTTACGAGACTCTCGTTTTTCATAGTTTGACTCTATGTGGGATCTAAACTCCCTTAACTTTGACAGATCGGCGTAATATGTCCGGGCAGGTTAACTGTCCGCTCCTTGCCGAAGACTCCAGCGGACGCCCGCTGACGGGAGCTGCTGGCTCCGCACCTCACGTGGTGCCGGAGAAGAAGGCCAAGAAGGAGGCCACGGGACTCAAGGAGCGCCCGACGCCAGTGTTGTCGGACTCATCGTCCGGACGACTCTGAGGCGGAATCTCCCCGAGGACGGGAGGAGGAAGAAGCCTCTCCCAGTGGGGAGAGAAGAAAAGGAAGGCCGCCTAACCGGGAGGCTGGAGGGTCCAAGAAAGGAAGGACCCTTCGTCCGGACTTCTCCACCAACGCTGACAACGACGAAGAGGAGTGGCCACCAAGGCCAAGCCCTCGGCGAGATCGTAAGTGTCCGGACTCGGAATAGCTCATGACTTTTATTTGTCTCATAGTGTCTTCTAACGCCGAATATAACCATGTAGCCCGCCCAGGACGAGCTCGCCGCTTGCCGAGCGGCTCTCGATTCATCGGATGTGAATAGCACTTCACTTCCGACCGCCTCCTCTCGTCGACGCTTGAGCGACACCGCGATGGAGTCCCAAAGGGGCCCAGCCAGGAGGAGGTGGTCTGGAGGCGCCGCAAGGCGCACCTCCGGACCGGGCGCAAAGGGGCGAGACCCAGAGGGCTCTAAATCCGCCCTGTGCCGGACTCCGATCAAACCTTCTGGTTCTCAACTCCGCAAGCGGCCCTTCGAAGAAGGGCAAGACGCGACGCCGGTGACCTCCGCCCATCCGGAGGCACCGGATAGCTTGCTAGAGGCGCTTAACGACGCCCATCAACGAGGAGCACCGCACTGTTATGAGTGTGGTGATCCGAAAGTTCATCCGCCAAGAGCAGGCTGACTGAAGCCTGCACCAGCCTTCTAACAAGCTTTGAGGTAAGTTTAGAATATGTAAAATATTACCGCATAGACAGTAGCCTCGATGCTTAGTTCGTGTTCGGAAAGAAAAGCCGGACTGAGGATCTAAAATATATACGCAGGAGTCTAACATAAGTATGTCAATATGGGAATGCAGGTTTGCTGCTGACCTCCGCCAGACCGATCTGGAGGTCAATGCATTGAAGCAGAGCCTCGAGCGGTCCATGAACGAGCTCGGCCTTGCCAAGAAGCAGCTTGAGGACAAGGAAGGTAAGTAATACCTTATTAAAGTAATACCTTATAGAAAGGATTTGGTTGCAAAAATGACAGGACTAACGTGGGTATTGTAGGGGCCACGAACGAGGTGGCGACCCTGAAGGAAGCGGTGTCCACGGCCGAAAGCAAAGCGGCCGCGGAGCGCACCGACCGAGAGAAGCAGGAGGCGTGGGTGGCGGAGGTGCGGCAAGAGCTCCAGGCTCGTGGAAAAACACGAGTTTGGAGCGTGACTCAAGACTCGAGAGTCCGAGCTCGCCTCGGCTCTTGAGAGTGCCAAAGCCGCTAAGGCTGAAGCCCAAAAGCCCTCCAGAAATTGAATCATTAAAGAAGATAGCGGCGGTAAGGCATTCTTTATGCAAAGCAAGCATGTGAAAGTGAATTATCTATTACTTACCCGAATCCGAGCTCTCCAGAGCATTCGCAGATCTGCCTCAGAGTGTGTCCGATGTTGCGCGTTCTACGCGCCGAGGAGGGGAGCTCGACGGAAAAGGTGTTCGGTCTCAAGATGTCGAGGCGGACATCCGGTGTTTCGAGCGACCAGCTGAAGCAGCTGGTCGAGCTCCACAAGGTCGCCGAACAGGCCATGAAGGGCCTCATAGTTCGGTTGTGGCCTCTGAAGCCATGCCCTGGAGCTACTTCGGCTAGTGCGGAGGCTGGTGGACGCCTGTCCATGGATTGAAGTCATCAAGCGCTCCGTCTGCATTGAAGGTGCCCGTCGGGCCCTTGCCCGTGCTAAAGTGCACTGGGGCAAGATGGATGCTGAAAAGCTTGTGACGGACGGGCCACCGCCGGGCAAGGGGCATCGCAAGCCCGAAATGTACTATGAGGGCGTCCTGAAGGGTGCCCGCCTTATAGCGGGTGAATGCTCCAAAGATGTAATTTTTGAATAGACTCGCATTTTTTATCATGTACGCTGAAAACTTGTTCATATGCGCTAAGCAACGCTTATGAATTTAAAATATTACCTTCTGGGCGGCCGCTTATCAAATTTGAGAGATGGCAAGTCGTTATTTCAGCCCCATGCCACGAAAGTGCCGGGTGTTTGGGATAAACTTGAGCGCTCTTGTTCCCATTCTTGGGTCCTTCGAGGAGGCGCCAACGCAACGTAACAAGGCAACCGGACTATAGTGCTTGAACACTCTCACTTAGCTATAGAATTCTATAATATTAAATTTCGCGAAGCCCCTAGTATTCGAAGACCGAGTTCGGGCGCTTATCCACGCCTTTGGCGGACAATGCCGAATCCTCGCCTAAGCGGCATAAGTCTTTAGGGACCCGAAAAACCTCTCGAATAGCGACCGCTCTCGCCCTATCATGACGGTCAGTTTTAGCTTTCCACCGAGGTGCTCAACCCAGCTCAACCGGGCACAATCGCAGTGGTTCACCCAGCGCTACCTTAGCCGATATAACGGAACGTAAGGTACCAAAACATGGGAGCCGGAAAACCCAAGTATTGACCCAAGACATGATTCGAGCCGATGCATATAATGCTATAAGTTCGGTGCCGACTTGTGAAAGTGTTCGGACTTATCACAACATATTTTTGGGGTACTTAAGCCCTCGGTGTATTGGCCGTACTAAAGTGTACGGGTGCAACGGTCATGAATCGGCGGCTATGGTTTTCTTGCCGTTTGGGGAACCCTGGGAAGCTTGCGCGGCCATTCCCTGTTGCACCGAGGTAGCCTAAGTTGGATTGCCGGGGTGCCTGGGACCAAATTCGTGGAAAATTTGGGGGGCTTTGGGTAGCAAGCCGCCATTCATGAAAATTTCAAAGGAGGTACCCCTTGGGGCCAAATAAAATTGTGTCTGGACGCCACCGGGAGCCAAGGGTCCTCCGATGGGTTTCCCACTTTCCAAATTTCCCGGTTGGGAATCGGGGGGCCTGTTAACATCCCTTCCTTGTTACCAACCCAGCTCTGCCCTGCCGGGGGGCCGGAGCCCACCCTTCGTTAGAGTTCCAACTTGGGTTCCCCTCCCTAGTAGGAAGGGCCTCTGGGAGGCCAACCCGGGAATGTGGTTCGGCCTGGAGCCGGGCCCACCTCCCGGTGACCCCTGCTGGGGCCTTGCTTGAGGGGGCCACGCTTGGCTCGGGAAGCGGGCCAAAGGTGAAGGAACCCGGGGGGTGAAGGCGACCCATAGCGGGGTCTTGCTGGAGCCTCACCCGGCGGGGCCGTGCCCCGGATACCCGGTATTGGGCCCCGCCCCCTGCCTTGGGGATTCGGGGCCTGGGGGGGCTCCCGGGCCGGGAAGGGGCCCCCCGGGTAGGTGGGCCCTGGGCTGTTCGGCGACGGTGACCGGTGAAAGGGGCGGCGGCCTGGGACCCGCCGGCCTGGCCGGCGGGGTGGGGGGGCCGGGGAAGGGGCCGCGGCACCGCGGGGGAGGGGGAAGGCCTCTGAGGGCCCTTCCCGGGGCGGCAGGGGGCAGGAAGCGGCCCGCCGGTGCTCCAGGGGGAGGGATTCGCCCGGCCCAAGTAGGGGGGGCCACCATGCAAAGCGGGGCAATGGAAGGGCGGGAACCGCAATCGGACCTGGTACCCCTTTCGGATGAGGGGAATTTAGGGGGTTCCGAAATGAAGGTCCCACCCGCCCCCTCGGTGGTTGGATTCGGGAGAAAGGGTGATGGCCCAAAGGGAAAGGGCCCCCATGTAACTGGGGCTCCCTAAACTTTCCAACCCGGTAGGGGAAGGATTCCGCTAGGAGCCTTTCCTCAGCAACTTGGGGACCCGCCTCTTGCTTGGTCTCCTGAAAAAGAAACTGTGGGATGTTGAATGTCCTGCCTCCCTTGACCCCCCAAAAGTTGGGAAGGTTCCCCCGGGGGGCAATGCGAAAGGGATTTGATGCCCCGGGCTAGGAACCCCCTGGGGGGCCTCTGGCCCGACCCGGTTTTGGCCTGGAAGGAAACCCGCTCCGGGGAAGCTTACGGCCCTGGTCCCCAGGTCCAGGCCGACTTAATGTGGCACCGGAAGTGTTGAATGAGATCCTATGCCTGCAGCTACTAGTACCGGGATAACCGGTCCAACAGGACGTCGAACACTATGAATGTTCCATGCCATGTGACACCATAGGGAAGCGAACTTGAAGCTGGCGAGAACTTGCTTGTTCAATATGAGTGAGATCGTGAACTTATAAACTGGTGATAATAACCTATGAAAGAATAGCATTGGATTTAATATAATCTGTGAATAAACAATAAACGACCTATCTTGTAAACTTAGATAGGAAGATCATGCGGTGCGAAATATGACTGATTGGAATCTTCGGGCAAACTATGAACTTAATTGGATGATGATAAAAATAAGAATATTTTTAGGTATAGACGAAGATTGAGCATCTCGTATTGAATCAAGACTCGCACAAATCTACATTATAATTGACATCAATAGCTCTTGCAATAAGACGGATGTAGATTATGGGCAATAATCATGATAGCCATTCTGCACTAATAGTCGTCGTTGTCACCAGAAACACCGTCATCATCACTAACCTCACAGACGGATAACGTCATGATAACATGATCAGGAAATGAACATGTATATGGTAATGTGTAGACAGTATCTGACTAATTTAATCCAGCTTATCACAGCACCATGGGAAAGATAGCAACGAGCATCTCCAAATCATGATAGAAAACGAGCTAGTCACTACACTCAATGATCCCAGCCGAATACATAGGATCATGCAAGCCATCTAGGTTATCGGTATCTGGTAAAACTGCTCTAGTGTCGACTCATAGACTTATGAAGTTTCGATCGAGTACGATAGGAACATGTGGAATGCGGCGAGCATCAGTAGCTGCTTCTAGCATCTAATCTTTCAGATCTTGCCGAAAACTGAGATGCAACGCTGTTGTGCTAGTACCTCGGTTTGCAAGGCTCAATGTGTCTCCATGCTATTGCATTCGGTCAAAATTATAAGAGAGTATACAGCCGGGGCTATCGTAGCTGTCAGTAGTATTGATAAAACAGCACTCCGCACTCTGGCATAGTTGGCAATAGTTACACAAATTTATGTGCTTGGTATATGATTTCACCTAATATTTAACATAATGGACAGTTAGAATATATGATAGTTGCAATATTTAAGACTTCTGCACGATATTAACATGAGCTTCCAGCTCTGCGATAGTGCTCGGCGACCAACCTGTCAATGCTACGAGGATGGTCGCTGGCGCGGGCGCGGGGATGTGAGCTGGGACGGGAGCGGGGGCAACAACCACCGCGGCCAGCTCGTTCTGGGCCATGTCGATGACGCCCCATTCCTCCTTATTTTCTATCTCCTCCAGCTTGGAGTCGACTTCACCAAACTTGAAGACTAGTGGCAGATGATCGTTCTGCGCCATGGTGTTGGTGGAGGTCTGCGGGAGGGAGGGGAATGGGAGGCGAACAGTAAGGCCGCCCGTATTATATAGCAGCTCGGGCACCATTAATGGAGAGGAAGGCAAGCGACCATGGAAGTCAAAGGGCTCGCTTCCTATTGAGCCTGCGCAGCGTATAGCTCGCACGCTTCCCGATGAGCGGGCGCATTGGAGGACAGCTTGCACGCCTCTCAGTCAGCCTGCGCACCGGACTGCGCTCGCACGCCTCCCGTTCAGTCAAGGTCAAGCAGCTATCCGCACGGCACCTCCTACAGCCATTAAAACCAAGACACGTGGCGTCACGTGAATGGTTAAAAGAACGCACACGGTTTGAATTCTACAAACGTTTGAGATATTAAAGTGGCAGCTATTTTTTCAAAATGCCTTTGTTGGCTGTCATTATTCGAGTGCGCCTTCTCTCAAAATGGACACGAAAAATGCCACAACATGTCGAGTGCCATTCCATGATAGCATGCCAAGTTTCATGAATTTCGAACGAGTTTTGGATTTACTAGAATTTAAAAACCAGGCATCTCAATGTTTTGCTGGCAATCAACGGTGCCCTAGTGTTTGAAATTCATTCCCATTTCTTGCATGGGACCTAAGCATGCACCCAAGGACACAGATTTGATTTTTCAACCAATTTATATGCACTGGAGCATGTGCATGTAGTTCAAATTTGAATTATGCACATAAATGCATTGAAAACTCAGTTAATGCATAAAAATATCCAAACAAACTCCGAAAATCCCAAAATTGACACAACACTCCTGTTGTTCTATCTTGACACGAGAAATTTTTTGAAAGCAATATGAGGCAATGGATATCGTTTTGTCCCCAAAGGTGGGACTTTCCCTACCGAAACCATCATGCTTTTTGTGAGAATCTCTGGTTTGTGAGAAGCGTATACCCGAACCTGCCCCGAATGGGACAATTTTTTTACCACGACATGTTGATGCTGCTCCATGATAGCATGCCAAGTTTCATGAATTTCAGACGAGTTTTGGATTTACTAGAATTTAAAAACCAGGCATCTCAACGTTTTGCCGGCAATCAACAGTGCCCTGGTGTTTGAATTTCATTCTCATCTCTTGCATGGGACCTAGAAATTCACCCAAGGACACAAATTTGATTTTTCAACCAACTTTAGTGCATTGGAGCATGTGCTTGTAGTTCAAATTTGAATTATGCACATAAAATGCCTAGACAATCCAATTAATGCATAAAATGTCCAAACGAACCCCGAAAAATCACAGAAATTGACACAACACTCATGTTGTTCTATGTTGACACTAGAAATTTTTTTGAAAGCAATAAGAGGCAATGGATATCGTTTCGTCCCCAAAGGTGGGACGTTCCCTACCAAAACCATCATGCTTGTTGTGAGAAGCTCTTGTTTGTGAGAACCATATACCCAAACCTGCCCCAAATGGGACAAAAAATTTACCACTGCATTTTGATGCCGCTCCATGATAGCATGCCAAGTTTCATGAATTTCAGATGAGTTTTGGAGTTACTAGAATTTAAAAACCAGGCATCTCAACGTTTTGCCGGCAATCAACAGTGCCCTGGTGTTTGAATTTCATTCCAATCTCTTGCATGGGACCTAGAAATTCACCCTAGGACACACATGTGATTTTTCAACCAACTTTGGTGCATTGGAGCATGTGCTTGTAGTTCAAATTTGAAATATGCACATAAAATGCCTACAAAACCCAGTTAATGTATAAAAAAGTCCAAACGAACCCCGAAAAATTCCAAGATTAAACACAACACTCCTGTTGTTCTATGTTGACACTAGAAATTTTTTGAAAGCAATAAGAGGCGACGAATATCGTCCCGTCCCCAAAGGTGGTACGTTACCTATCCAAACCATCATGCTTGTTGTGAGAAGCTCTGGTTTGTGAGAAGCTTATACCCACACAAGACTACTTTGATTGTTTGTGGGGAACCAAGAACTAGAAAATTAGTAGGGTATTTTATTTTCCCACACAAGACTTCGACATCTCTAACAATCCCAAGTGGTGTGATGGTGTCTCTATTAGAAAGTTTAATAGTGACATATATGTCTTCTATTTCAGTGGGTGCTATGTCATTCATAATTTCTTGATAGAGAGTAGAAGGAATAGCACTCACATTTTGATGCCGCTCCATGATAGTATGCCAAGTTATCATGACTGTTGGCACTTGTGTTTCCGGTCGAGGTGAAGATACCCCGAACAAACCCTCAAAGGATGGTTTTCCATAGTAGCAAGTAATAATAAATTTCAGCACGTAATATAAATTTTTCCTTACCGATTTCCACTTACCAAGAGCGCTTCACTCCTTGGCAATGGCGTCAGAAAAGAGTCTTGATGACCCACAAGTATAGGGGATCAACCGTAGTCCTTTCGATAAGTAAGAGTGTCGAACCTAACGAGGAGCAGAAGGAAATGACAAGTGGTTTTCAACAAGGTAATTTCTGCAAGCACTGAAATTGTCGGTAATAGGTAGTTTTATAGCAAGATAATTTGTAATGGGCAAGTAACGGTAACGGTAAATAAAGTGCAGCCAGGTAGCCAAATCCTTTTTGTAGCAAAGGACATGCCAAAACGGTCTCTTATAATAAGCAAAGCGTTCTTGAGGGCACACGGAAATTTCATCATGTTGGTTTGATTCGCGTTCGCTACTTTGATAATTTGATATGCGGGTGGACCGGTGCTCGGGTGCTGTTCTTACTTGAACAAACCTCCCACTTATGATTAACCCCCTCGCAAGCATCCGCAATTACGAGAAAAATATTAAAATAAAATCTAACCATAGCATTAAACATATCGATCCAAATCACTCCCTTACGAAGTAGCGCATAAACTAGGGTTTAAGCTTCTGTCACTCTAGAAACCCATCATCTAATAACTACTCCACAATGCCTTCCCTTAGGCCCAAAGAGGGCGAAGTGTCATGTAGTCGATGTTCACATGACACCACTAAGGGAATCACAACATACATATCATCGAATTACCAAACACATATCAAATTCACATGATTACTTGCAATGTGACTTCTCCCATGACCTCAAGAACAAAGGTAACTACTCACAAATGATATTCATGCTCAAGATAAAAGGGGTAATAAATAGCATAATGGATCTGAACATATAATCTTCCACCAAATAAACCATATAGTAATCAACTACAGGATGTAATCAACACTACTAGTCACCCGCAGGTACCAATCTGACGTTCTGGTACAAAGATTGAACACAAGAGATGAACTAGGGTTTGAGAGGAGTTGGTGATGTTGAAGATGTTGATGAAGATTGGCCTTCCAAAGATGAGAGTGTTGTTGGTGATGACGATGGCTTCGATTTCCCCCTCCGGGAGGGAAGTTCCCCCGGCGGAATCGCTCTGCGGAGAGCAAAAGTGCTCCTGCCCAAGTTCCGACTCGAGACGGCGGAGCTTCATCCCGAAAGTCCTCTCCTTATTTTTTTCTAGGTCAAAAGACCTTATATACCAGAAGATGGGCACCGGAGGTGGGCTAGGCTGCCCACCACCAACCAGGGTGCGCCAGGGGGGCCTGGCGCGCCCTGGTGTCTTGTGGGCACCATGCAACCCCCCTCTGGTAGTTATTTGCTCCAATATTTTTTATATATTCCAGAATAATTCTTTGTAAAATTTCAACTCATTTGGAGATGTGAAGAATAGGTATCTCTGACGTAGCTTTTTCAGGTCCAGAATTCCAGCTGCCGGTATTCTCCCACTTTGTATAAACCTTGCATATTATGAGAGAAAAGGCATTAGAATTACTCCATAAAGCATTATTGTGCACAAAACATTATAAATAACAGTAGGAAAACATGATGCAAAATGGACGTATCACGCGTCTGCGCTTCTGCTCGGGCTCCACCGCTAGCACGGCAGGGCACTTGCATTTGACCTCCTTGCCCTTGGTCTTGTTGTCATCGAGCGGGGCGTCTGTGCCGTTGTGGATGAAGAGGCGGCCTTCTTCAGCCTTGGCGCACCTGTCAACAAGGTTGAACAACTCCAACGCGAGCTCAAGTCATCGTGATGGCGAGTGAGGGAGTCCTGGATTAGGGGGTGTCCGGATAGCCGGACTATGACCTTTGGCCGGACTCCTGGACTATGAAGATACAAGATTGAAGACTTCGTCCCGTGTCCGGATGGGACTTTCCTTGGCGTGGAAGGCAAGCTTGGCGATACGGACATGTAGATCTCCTACCATTGTAACCGACTCTGTGTAACCCTAACCCCCTTCGGTGCCTATATAAACCGGAGGGTTTTAGTCCGCAGGACGAACAACAATCATACCTTAGGCTAGCTTCTAGGGTTTAGCCTCTCTGATCTCGTGGTAGATCTACTCTTGTACTACCCATATCATCAATATTAATCAAGCAGGAGTAGGGTTTTACCTCCATCGAGAGGGCCCGAACTTGGGTAAAAACATCGTGTCCCTTGTCTCCTGTTACCATCCGCCTAGACGCACAGTTCGGGACCCCCTACCGAGATCCGCGGTTTGACACCGACATTGGTGTTTTTATTGAGAGTTCCTCGTGTCGTCATCTTTAGGCCCGATGGCTCCTCCGATCGTCAACAACGATGTGCTCGAGGTGAGACTTTTCTCCCGGACAGATCTTCATATTGGCGGCTTTGCCTTTGTGGGCCAATTAAGCAGCCATCTGGAGCAGATTAAGCTCGCCCCGCCATCAGTCAGATTTGGAAGTTTGAATTACGGTGGCGTCGCGGAGACTTGATCTTGACGGGTTCGAGCCACAGCCAAGCGCGCCGCATTGTCACGAGGGCATGATCTAGCTCCCGCGAGCAAAGTGTCTGGAGGCCGCACCGGTGTCGCTCCGACCTTTAGCTCGGAGTCATTGCGCCGATCGAGGGCGGGTGGCTGGACACCGCCTCGGGGCTGCGATCTCTCACGGTGATTGAGCGTACACCTACCCGTCCTTTGTGGCTCGTGACTCCAAGGTGCCGGACTCCTCTCCGGACTCCGAACCTTCCGCGCCCCGCCAATCGAATCCGATTGGGCGCCGATCATGAAATTCACTGCCGCGGACATCTTTCAGCACTCGCCCTTTGGCGACATCCTGAATTCACTAAAGTATCTCTCTTTATCAAGAGAGCCTGGCCGGATTATGGTCAGGAAGGTTGGGATGCAGACGACGAAGAAATTCAAAGCCCACCCACCACCCACTTCGTAGCCACTGTCGATGATTTAACCGACATGCTCGACTTCGACCAAGACATCGGCGACGATGCAGGAGACGATTAAGAACCAGCGCCCATTGTGGCACTGGAAGGCCACCTCATGATCGACATATACATGGTGGACATCCCAAAAGATGGGAATGGCGATGGAACAGCGGAGGATGACCCTCAAGAAACAGCCTAAGCGTCGGCGTCGTGGCGCCGCTCTAAATCCCGCCACGAAAAAGCGGTGATTCCGCACGGAGACAATAACACCGGACAGTGCGAAGACAACCCCTCTAGCAGGATTCAGCGCAGGAGGATGGAGAAGCCAGCCCTCATGAGAGAGCGGCAGAAAGAGAGGTAGAGGACGATAATTACATGCCTCCCTCCGAAGATGAGGCAAGCCTCGACGACGATGAATTCATCGTGCCCGAGGATCCCGTCGAACAAGAGCGTTTCAAACGCAGGCTTATGGCCACGACAAGCAGCCTCAAGAAAAAGCAGCAACAGCTTAGAGCTGACCAAGACTTGCTAGCTGATAGATGGACTGAAGTCCTTGCGGCCGAAGAGTATGAACTCGAGTGCCCCTCCAAGAGCTACCCAAGATGCAGGCTGCTACCCCGATTAGAGGAGGAAGCACCCAAACCTACATCACCAGCGCATGATACGGCTGACCGGCCACCTCGTGGTCATGTGATGAGAGGCCTCTCGGCCCTCAACTCAAGCCGCACCCCGGCGCCGCTCAAAAAATACCAAGGCGCGGGGAAATGTGCCAGACCTGCGAGATATATTGGAGGACAAGGCAAGGCAAACAAGATCGATCTACGGATCGCGTGGGCGCCCCACGACACGTGACGATAACCGTCACGCTGGATATGGCAACTCTGGCCGGGCCGAACACAGTAGACAAAGCTCATTTGAGCTGCGTCGTGATATAGCCCAATCTGAGGCGCCAAGACACCCACTATGCTTCACGGATGAAGTGATGGATCATCAAATCCACGAGGGTTTCAAACCCGTAAACATTGAATCATACGATGGCACAACAGATCCCGCGGTTTGGATCGAGGACTATCTCCTTCACATCCACATGGCCCGCGGTGATGATCTACGCCATCAAATACCTCCCACTCAAGCTTAAAGGACCAGCCCGGCATTGGCTTAACAGCTTGCCGCCAGAGTCAATTGGTTGTTGGGAAGACACGGAAGCCGCATTCCTCGACAATTTCCGGGCACATATGTGCGACCACCGACGCCGATGACCTAAGCCACATAATTCAGCAGCAGAGGAATCGGCGGACAATTCTGGACACGGTTCCTAACCAAGAAAAATCATATCGTCGACTGTCCGGATGCAGAGGCCCTTGCAGCCTTCAAACACAACATCCGCGACGAGTGGCTTGCCCGGCACCTAGGGCAGGAAAAGACGAAATCCATGGCAGCCCTCACATCACTCATGACCCGCTTTTGCGCGGGAGAGGACAGCTGGCTAGCTCGTAGTAACAACATGACTAAGAGCCCTGGTAATTCGGATACCAAGGACAGCAATGGCAGGTCGCGTCGCAACAAGCACAAGCGCCGCATTAACGGCGATAATCTTTGAGGATCTGGCAGTCAATGCGGATTCAGAGGCTCTAAACCGGTTAGCGGAAAAAGCCATTTAAAAGAAATACTCCAGGCCCGTCCAATTTGGACCGAATACTCGATCGCTCGTGCCAGATACACGGCACCCCCGAAAAACCAGCCAACCACACCAATAGGGATTGTTGGGTGTTCAAGCAGGCAGGCAAGTTAAATGCCGAACAATGACAAGGGGCTGCATAGCGATGACGAGGAGGAGCCCGGCCGCCGAACAATAGAGGACAGAAGGGCTTCCCCCCACAAGTGCGGACAGTGAACATGATATACGCAACCCACATACCCAAAAGGGAGCAGAAGCGTGCACTAAGGGATATATATGCGATGGAGCCAGTCGCTCCAAAGTTCAACCCGTGGTCTTCATGCCCGATCACTTTTGATCGAAGGGACCACCCCACTAGCATCTGCCATGGAGGATTCGCCGCATTGGTTCTAGACCCAATCATTGATGGATTTCACCTCACTAGAGTCCTAATGGACGGCGGCAGCAGCTTGAACCTGCTTTATCAGGACACAGTGCGCAAAATGGGCATAGACCCATCAAGGATTAAACCCTCGAAGACGACCTTTAAAGGCGTCATACCAGGTGTAGAGGCCAAATGTACAGGCTCAGTTACACTTGAAGTGGTCTTCGGATCCCCGGATAACTTCCGAAGCGGGGAGTTAATCTTCGACATAGTCCCATTCCGCAGCGGCTATCACGCACAGCTCGGACGAACCACGTTTGCAAAGTTCAATGCGGTGCCGCACTACGCATATCTCAAGCTCAAGATGCCAGGTCCTCGAGGAGTCATTATGGTCAATGGAAACACCGAACGCTCTCTCCGAACGGAGGAGCATACGGCGGACCTCGCGGCGGAAGTACAAAGCAGCCTCTTAAGGCAATTCTCGAGTCCGGCTATTAAACGTCCGGACACCGTCAAACACGCCCGGAGTAACCTACAACAAGACCGCCTGGCACGTTCCGAGCACGCATAGCAATGCGGCCCAAACCCCAGCCCTCGCGAAATTGCGAAACCAGTACTACGCGTACATAATTACGCTCTGGAAATACCATGGGCATAGGGGGAGGGGCACGACCACGGCATGCCCAGAATGCGGCTCAACCGCACCAGGGGCTCCCGATTGTGTCATTCTTTTCTTTTCTTCTTTATTTTTTTCAGGACTCCGTTCTCATGAAGCCCTGTCCGGCAGTAGAATCGCCGAACACATGATGCAACAGCCAGGGAAGTAGAAAGCTACGTTGAGTGTCCAGGTGGTCTCTATTACGAGCAGTATACCTGCTTTACATACCATCCCGCAGCTTACCCCTGGAGGGGGACATGTTAAAAAGTCCCGTCCCTTGCTTATCGCACTATTTGTATCATTCTGCTCTTACTGCAGCCCTTTTGAATAAACAATACATAGCTTCTGCCTATTATTGAATTCCCTTTTTCTATATATATATGTTGTTCAGTTATGAACATTGTGCAACCGTACACTTTGGTACGGGCAATACACCAGGGGCTTAAGTACCCCACAATATGGTGTGATAAGTCCGAACACTTTCACAAGTGCGGCACCCCGAACTTATAGCATTATATGCATCGGCTCCGAATCATGTCTTGGGTCAATAGTTGGGTTTGCCCGGCTCCCACGTTTTGGTACCTTATGTTCCGTTATATCGGCTAAGGTAGCGCTGGGAGAACCACTGCGATTGTGCCCCGGTTGAGCTGGGTTAAGCACCTCAGTGGAGAAAGCTAAAACTGACCGTCATGATAGGGCGAGAGCCAGTCGCTGTTCGAGAGGTTTTCGAGTCCCTAAAGACTTATGCCGCTTAGAGCGAGGAGTCGGCATTGTCCGGCCTAGGCGTGGATAGCGCCCCGAACTCGGTCTTCCGAATACCAGGGGCTTCGCTGAAATTTAAAATTATAGAATTCTATGGCTAAATGAGAGTGTTCAAGCATTATAGTCCGGTTGCCTTGTTCGTTGCGTTGAGCGCCTCCCTCGAAGGACCCAAGAATGGGAACAAGAGCGCTCAAGTTTATCCCGAACACCCCAACACTCGTGGCATGGGGGCTGAAGCCGACGACTTGCCATCTCTCAAATTTAATAAATGGCCGCATAGAAGGTAATATTTTAAATTCAAAAGTGTTGCTTAGCGCATATGAACAAGTTTTCAGCGTACAGGATAACAAATGCGAGTCTACTCATAAATTACATATTTGGAGCATTCACCCACTATAAGGCGGGCACCCTTCAGGACGCCCTCATAATACATCTCAGGCTTGCGATGCTCCTTGCCCGGTGGTGGTCCGTCCGTCACAAGCTTCTCAGCGTCCATCCTGCCCTAGTGCACCTTAGCACGGGCAAGGGCCCAACGGGCACCTTCGATGCAGACGGAGCGCTTGACGACTTCAACCTATGGACAGGCGTCCACCAGCCGCCTCACCAGCCCGAAGTAGCTCCAGGGATGGCTTCCTTGGGCCACATCCGAACTATGAGGCCCTTCATGGCCTGTTCGGCCACCTTATGGAGCTCGACCAGCTGCTTCAGCTGGTCGCTCAAGGGCACCTGGTGTCCGGCCTCAGCATACTGAGACCAGAACACCTTCTCCGTCGAGCTCCCCTCCTCGGCTCGGTAGAATGCGGCAGCATCAGACACACTGCGGGGTAGATCTGCGAATGCTCCTAGAGAGCTCCAGATTCGGGTAACAGATAATTCACTTTCACATGCTGGCTTTGCATAAAGAATGCCTTACCCGCCGTTATCTTCTTTATCGCCTCAATTTCCTGGAGGGCGTTTTGGGCTTCGGCCTTAGCGGCTTTGGCGCTCTCAAGGGACGAGGCGAGCTCGGACTCTCGAGTCTTTGAGTCACGTTCTAAACTCTCGTGTTTTTCCACGAGAGCCTGGAGCTCTTGCCGCACCTCCGCCACCCGCGCCTCCTGCTTCTCTCGCTCGGTGCGCTCCGCGGCCGCATTGCTTTTGGCCTTGGACACCGCTTCCTTCAGGGTCGCCACCTCGTTCGTGGCCCCTGCAATATACACGTTATTCCTGTCATTTTTGCAACCACACCTTTTAAATACTCCCATAAGGTATTACTTACCTTCCTTGTCCTCGAGCTGCTTTCTGGCAAGGCCGAGCTCGTTCTCGGACCGCTCGAGGCTTTGCTTCAATGCATCAACCTCCACAGTCAGTGCGGCAGAGGTCAGCAGCGCAGCCTGCATTCCCATATTGACATCCTTATGTTAGACTCCTGCGTATATCTTTTAGATCCTCAGTTCGGCTTTTTCTTTCCGAACACCAAACTGAGCATTAGGGGCTACTGTCTATGCGGTAATATTTTTACATATCTTAAATACATACCTCAAAGCTTGTTAGAAGGCTGGCACAAGCTTCAGTCATCCCGCTCTTGGCGGACTGAACTTTCTGGATCACCACACTCATAAAAGTGCGGTGCTCCTCGTTGATGGAAGCGCCGTTAAGCGCCTCCATCAAATTATCCGGTGCCTCCGGTTGGACGGAGGTCACCGGCGTCGCAGTCTTGCCCTTCTTACGAAGGGTCGCTGCGGACTCGAACCACCGAAGGTTCGATGCGAAGTCCGCACAGGCCGACTTAAAGCCCTTCGGGGTTTTATCCCCTTTGCGCCCGGAGTCCGGGAGGTCGCCTTGCGGCGCCTCCAGCGCCACCTCCTCCTGTCCGGTCCCTTTTGGGACTCCACCTCGGCGTCATCCGCGGCGGGAGGAGACGAGGCGGTCGGAAGTGAGGCGCTATTCACATCCGACGAATCCAGGGAGCCGCTCGACGAAGCGTCGAGCCCGTCCTTGGGCGGGCTGCATGGTTATATTCGGCGTTAGAAGATGTTGTTCGACAAATGGAACGCCATGAGTTATTCTAGTGTCCGGACACTTACGATTTCGCCAGGGGCTTGGCCCTCGGTGGCCACGCCTCTTCGCCGTCGTCGGCGTTGGTGGCGTAGTCCGGAGGAAGGGTCCTTCCCTTCTTGGACCCTCCGGCCTCCCCAGTTGGGGCGGCCTTCCTTTTCTTCTCTCCCCCCGCTGGGGGAGAGGCCTCTTTTTCCTCCTCCTCGTCTTCGCGGGAGGAGTCCGCCTTGGAGTCATCGGACGATGAGTCCGACAACACTTGGCGCCGGGAACTCCTTCGAGTTCCTGTGGCCTTCTTCTCGTAAGGTCGGAACCAGCAGCCCGTCAATCGGGCGTCCGCTGGGTCTTCGGCAAGGAGCGGACGATCGACCTGTCCGGACGTCTTCTGCCGATCATGTCAAAGATGAGGGAGTTTTAGATCCCGCATAGAGTCAAACTATGAAAAAAGAGTCCCGTAAATGGTAAAATAGCTTACCTCGCTGGCTTGATGCCGCGAGCTGAATCCGCGATCTTCGGTAGCGGATGCAGGAGCCTCGGCACCCTTGAACAGCACCTTCCAGGCATCTTCGTACGTAGTGTCAAAGAGCCGGCTCAAGGTTTTGTGTTGTGCCAGATCAAACTCCCACAAGTTGAAGGCACGTTGCTGGCATGGGAGGATCCGGCGGATGAGCATAACCTGGACTACGTTGACAAACTTGAGCTTCTTGTCCACCAGGTTTCGGACGCAGGTTTGGAGTCCGGTCAGCTCTTCCGAATTACCCACGTCAGGCCCGTCTCTTTCCATGAGGTGAGCCTTGTAGGGAAGCCAGATCGGAATTCGGGGGCCGCCGCCCATTTAGAGTCGCGCGGCTCGGTGATGTAGAACCACCCCGATTGCCACCCCTTTATGGTCTCCACAAAGGAGCCCTCGAGCCGTAGGACGTTGTCCATCTTGCCCACCATGGCATCTCCGCACTCCTCTTGGCGGCCGCCCACTACCTTCGGCTTGACATTGATGGTCTTCAGCCATAATCCGAAGTGGGGCTGGATGCAGAGGAAGGCCTCGCACACGACGATGAACGCCGAGATGTTGAGGATGAAATTCGGGACCAGATCGTGGAAATCTAGGCCGTAGAAGAACATGATCCCCTGGACAAATGGGTGAAGTGGAAACCCTAGTCCGCGGAGGAAGTGGCGAGGAACACCACCCTCTCATAGGGCCTGGGGGGTGGGGATGAGTTGCCCCTTGTCGGGGAGCCGATGCGCGGTGTCGTCGGACAAGTATCCGGCCTTCCGCAGCTTTTTGATGTGCCCCTCCGTGACGGAGGAGGCCATCCACTTGCCTCCCGCTCCGGACATAGTTGGAGAAGGTTGAGGTAGGATGTGCGGACTTGGGCGCTGGAGCTTAAGTCTTGTGAAATGGATGAGCAAAGGAGGAAGAAGGCGTGTGTGAAAAAGTGGATCCTTATCCCTTATATGGACGGACAAAGCTATCGTCCCCACCGCCCTGATAAAACTCGCTTATCTCCCAAGCGCCGTAATCAATGGCGCGGTTGGGTTACCCATGCCCGTATTGATGAGAATCCGGAATAAGGGACACGATCTCTGCTTTGACAAGGCGTGCCAAAGAAACCGCCTTGCTAAACGACCGAGGTGGGACGGTGAAACGATTGAATAAAGGCTTGGCCGTGGTGTGATGTCACTGCGGAATCGTCGCAGATTGAGCTTGTGTAAATATTATTCTCTCTACGGTGGTATGTGGAACTTATTTTGCGAGCGGACACTATCCTTGTGTTCAAAATCTTCTATGAAGAATTCGGAGGAGGAACCCGCCTTGCAATGCCGAAGACAATATCGCGCCGGACTCGTCGTCATTGAAGCCTGGTTCAGGGGCTATTGAGGAGTCTGGATTAGGGGTGTCCGGATAGCGGACTATGACCTTTGGCGGACTCTGGACTATGAAGATACAAGATTGAAGACTTCGTCCCGTGTTGGATGGGACTTTCCTTGGCGTGGAAGGCAAGCTTGGCGATACGGACATGTAGATCTCCTACCATTGTAACCGACTCTGTGTAACCCTAACCCTCTTCGGTGCCTATATAAACCGGAGGGTTTTAGTCCGTAGGACGAACAACAATCATACCGTAGGCTAGCTTCTAGAGTTTAGCCTCTCTGATCTCGTGGTAGATCTACTCTTGTACTACCCATATCATCAATATTAATCAAGCAGGAGTAGGGTTTTACCTCCATCGAGAGGGCCCAAACCTGGGTAAAAACATTGTGTCCCTTGTCTCCTGTTACCATCCGCCTAGACGCACAGTTCGGGACCCCCTACCCGAGATCCGCCGGTTTTGACACCGACAGCGAGCTTCTCGCGCATCCTGATGTCTGTGATGCCATTGGAGAATGCCAAGATGATGGCCTCGTCCGAAGCACGCGGGGTCATGTGGCGCACCTGACTGAACTGCTGGATGTACTTGCGGAGGGTCTCGCCAGGGCGCTGACCCACACGCCGCAGGTCGTTGATGGTGAGGGGGCGGTCGCGCATGCCCTTGAAGTTAGCGATGATCTGCTCACAGAGCTCACTCCACGAAGAGATTGACTCCTCGGGTAGGTTCATGAGCCAGGAGCACGCGCCATCCTTGAGGGCCATGGGGAACCAATTCGCCATGACCTTGTCATCGCCGTTCGCCGCCTCGATGCTTAGCACGTAGAGCTGAAGGAACTCCGTGGGGTCGGGAATTCCGCCGTAGGCTCATAGCATGGGGGCAGTTCTGCTTGAACTTGATGGGCCAGACCACCCGACGCAGCTCGTGAGTGAAAGCCCGACGGCCCATGCTGCTTGAAGGAACACCGCGTGCGAGGGCGGCTCGCTTCTGGCGCCCGACCGCCATGGCCTCTTGGACGATTCGGTCCTGGCGCTGATGCTACTACGCGAGGAGCACACGCACGTCGGGAGGCGCGCGGTGGACGATCTGGCAGCTAGCCTCATCCCCGATAGGCTGCGGCGCTCCACGGGGCGGGTCACGTGAACACGCGTCACACTGGGGCTCGCTGAGGTCGCTACACAAGGGAGGTGGCGAAGGCGATCCATGCGCCACGTCCGCTGTGCAGGACGGCGGAGGGAAGTGTGAGTGAGAGGGTGTTGGGGCGTCTCTGGCGATGTTGACGAGCTCGGTGATGCGGCTGAGCCAGGCGTCATAGTCGGTGTCGGTCGGGCGATAGCAGAGCAGCTCGCGCGCCATGAGCGGAGCGGCCTGCGTGTTCGGAGGCCTGCAGTGACCAAGGGAGGAGGAGGCCATAGCGGTGCAGCCGTCCGGTTGCATGGAGGGGTGCAGGGAAGAGTCCTACTGCTTGTGGGCCCTGGAGTCAGCAATGGAGTCGGTGGAGCGAAGAACAGCGGGGCAGAAGAACAGCGGTGCTCCCCTACCTGGCGCGCCAAATGTTGGAATTAGGGCTCCGGGGACCCAAGAGGTTCGAACTCTGGGGAGCGCTTGTTCCTACCACCCTACTTCTTCCTGCTACAACCACAATGAAGCTATGTCGCAAGTGAGCTAGTGGAGGCAAGCCAGAGACACATTAGTTACCCAGGTTCAGGCCACCTTGAGGTGTAAAACCCTACTCCTTCTTGGTGGTTGGATTGCTCTCGTGAGGAGGAATTAGAGTACAATGGGTGTGAGGAGATGATGAATCGCTCCCCCACTACGGAGGCACTCCTCCCTCTCTTGTACTTGCCTTGGTCCTCTTCCCCCGAAAACGCTTGGCGGGAAGGGTTGCCACAATGACCAGTTTTGAAAGGGGACAAGGGGTGCAATCTATCCTGACTAAAGGAGGTCTTCACCTGCAAAGCTTCCATCCATGACGCGTCGGTGGGCTCGGTGATGACCTCCGCCCTGCGCGCCCGCCGTCTTGGTCCTCTTGCACCGAACAGGTAACCTTTGGGGATTGCTTTGGGAACTGGTGGTTGGCCTTGCTCCCTTAGCACGAAAGAGGAAAGCCTCCTCATCCGCGCCTGCTGGCATGGCCTCTGGCATTGCTCGTCGTCGCGCTCGTCACCCATGTGAAGACACGGGGCCACGCGACCTGTTGGGAATCTCTTGACTTGTCCGCCTCTGAGAGGGGCCTCAGGAGGCAACCTTGCGAGGACGCCCTGTGAGGAGGGGCCTCGTGAGGCTCCTGATGGCGCCTCCAACCCTGCCTGGGGCGCTTGTGACGTGGGCCTCGTGAGACGACAGCCTCGCGAGGCTTCTTGCTCACGAAGCTTGGCAGTGGGCCATCCATCGGGCCCATGCGCCGCGCACTGGGCCGCAGGCAGACGGGCCTGGGTACCCACAGTCCCACGGGGCCGATGATGCGGCTTGAACTTTGTTGGTATTTCCCCAAAGAGGAAGGGATGATGCAGCACAGCTACGGTAGGTATTTCCCTTAGTGATGAAACCAAGGTTATCGAACCAGTAGGAGAACCAAGCAACACTATGTAAACGATAACTGCACACTAAGAACAAATAGTTGCAACCCGACGCTTATGAGGGGTTGTAAATTCCTTTTAGGTAGCGGCGTCAGAAATTGGCGAGTTGTCGGGATACTTGACTTGATTCTCCCCGGCAAAAACATAAATAAAACTGTGGTAGATTGGATAAATAGATCTTGCAATAAAATAAAGAAAAAAAAAGTGCAACAAGGTATTTTTGGGCTTTTGGAATAATAGATCTGAAAGTAAAAGCAAATAAAAAATAGATCTCGAAGGCAAGTATGATAAATAATATACTCGGGGGCCGTAGATTTCACTAGTGGCTTCTCTCGAGGAAAATAGCTTACTGTGGGTAAACAAATTACTGTTGGGCAATTGATAGAACTTCAAATAATTATGACGATATCCAGGCAATGATCATTATATAGGCATCACGTCCAAGATTAGTAGACCGACTCCTGCCTGCATCTACTGCTATTACTCCACACACCGACCGCTATCCAACATGCATCTAGTGTATTAAGTTCATGGAGAAACAGAGTAATGCAATAAGAACGATGACATGATATAGACAAGATCTATTCATGTAGGAATAGACCCCATCTTGTTATCCTTGATGGCAACGATCAATACGTGTCTTGCTGCCCCTTCTGTCACTAGGAAAGAACACCGCACGATCGAACCCATCACAAAGCACCTCTTCCCATGGCAAGAAAAATCGATCTAGTCGGACTAACTAAACCAATGATTCGAAGAAGAAATGTGAGGCTATAAGTAATCATGCATATAAGAGATCAAAAGAAGACTCAAATAACTTTCATGGTTAAAATAGATCTGATCATAAACTCAAATTCATCAGATCCAACAAACACACCGCAAAAAGATTTACATCAAATAGATCTCCAAGAGATCATTGTATTGAGAATCAAAAGAGAGAGAGGAAGCCATCTAGCTACTAACTACGGAGCCGAAGGTCTACAATGAACTACTCACGCATCATCGGAAAGGCACCAATGAGGATGATGAACCCCTCTGTGATGGTGTCTAGATTGGATCTGGTGGTTCTGGAACTTGCGGCGGCTGGAATTGTGTTTCGTCGACTCCCCTAGGATTTTTGAATTTTCAGGATATTTATAGAGCAAAGAGGCGGTACGGGAGGCGGCCGAGGTGGGCACAACCCACCAGAGGCACGCTTGGGCCCCAAGCGCTTCAGTGGGTTGTGCTCCCTCGAGCCCCTCCGTACTTCTTTGGCCCAACAAGTGTCTTCGGTCCGAAAAATCTCCAAAAAGTTTCACTGCGTTTGGACTCTGTTTGGTATTGATTTTCTGCCAAGTAAAAACAAGCAAAAACATCAAGCGCACTGGGCACTATGTCAATAGGTTAGTCCCAAAAATGATATAAAGTTGCTATAAAATGATTATAGAACATCCAAGAATGATATTATAACAACATGGAACAATAAAAATTATAGATACGTTGGAGACATATCAGCATCCCCAAGCTTAATTCTGCTCGTCCTCGAGTAGGTAATTGATAAAAACAGAATTTTTGATGTGGAATATTGCATATCATGTTCATCACATATTCTTTTTTGTAGCATGGACATTTGGAATTTTATATGATTCAAAGCAATAGTTTAGTTTTGACATGATGATTTCAATACTCAAGCATATCAACAAGCAATCATGTCTTTCAAAATATCAACACTAATGCATGTTATCCCTAGCCCATTATGCTCAATCATTGATCCATTCATGAAACACACTCGCATATTAGCTACACCTAATGCTCAAGTACGGACATAGTGCCCCTTAGTTGGTTCTTTATAAGAGAAGATGGAGACTCAAATAAAAATAAAAATTGCATAAAGTAAATAGAAAGGCCCTTCGTAGATGGAAGTAGGGATTTGTAGAGGGACCAGAGCTCAAAGCGAAAACAGATGGAGATAAAACATTTTGGGTGGCCTGCTTTTCTTGTCAATGAAAATGATCGAGTAATTCCCAATACTTTCCATGCTAGAAAATAAAGTTTATTCCTTTTTCCACCATACTTTCACATTCCACGACAAGCCGTATCCACGGGTGCCGTCCATAGCAACACTTTCCAAGTAATTTATTATTTGACAACATAAAGTAAATTCATTTTTCATTTCGGGACTGAGCATCCCTAATACCTTTGCCATAATCTCATGTAATGACAAGTGAATAAACACTCATCTTGAGAATAACACATCTAGCATGGCAAAATATCAGCCACACCCTATCGTTTCATGACCGGTACTTGCACACAAAAGGAATTTTATTTTGAAAATTAGAGATGGCACATACAAATTTTCTTAGAATTGCATGGAAATACCATATATAGGTAGGTATGGTGGACTCATATGGCAAAACTGGGTTTAAGGATTTTGCATGCACAAGTAGTATTCCTACTTAGTACAAGTGAAGGCTAGCAAAAAGATTGAGAAGCATCCAACCAAGAAACGAAAAATCTCATAAGCGAGCATTATGCGTAACTAACATCGAATAATACACCACAAGTATGATGTAATTTCATTGCATAACTATTGACTTTCATGCTTGCATAGGGAATCACAACCCTTAATACAAATATTCTTACTAAAGCATAATTACTCATCAACATGACTCACATATTACTATCATCATATTGCAAAACTATTACAAAGAATCAAGTTTATTTTGCCCAATGATCTTCTTGAAAGTTTTTATTATATCCCTCTTGAATATTTATCACTTTGGGACTAATTGCATATGTTGCTTTTCATAAGCTCAAACAAATCTAAGTGAAGAACATGAGCATAAAAAATGTCATCTCTCAAAATAATATAAGTGAAGCATGAGAGAATTTCTTCAAAAATTACTAACTCTCAAATAAATCTAAGTGAAGAATGAGAGCATTTCTTCCAAAACATTAAAGCACACCGTGCTCAAAAAGATATAAGTGAAGCAGTAGAGCAATTCCATAGCTCAAAGAATTTAAGTGAAGCACATAGAGCAATTCTGACAAATCATAGCATAATTTTGGCTCTCTCAAATAGGTGTGTCCAGCAAGTATACTTGTGGCAAACTAAAAAGGAAAACAAGCAAAGACTCATATAATACAAGACGCTCCAAGAAAAACTCATGATATGTAACGAATAAAAATATAGCTCCAAGTAAAATATCGATGGTCGTTAGAAGAAAGAGAGGATGCCACTCGGGGCATCCCCAAGCTTAGTTGCTTGTTTCTCGTTGAAAATTATCTTGGGGTGCCATGGGGAATCCCCAATCTTAGGCTCTTCTTACTCCTTATTCCTTCATCCATCGCGATCTCACCGGAAACTTGAAAACTTCAATCACACAAAACTTAACAAAACCTTCGTGAGATCCGTTAGTATAATAAAGAAAATCACTACTCTAAGTATTGTTGCAAACCCATTCATATTTTATTTTTGCATTATATCTACTGTATTCCAACTTTACCATGGCTTATACCCTCCAATACAAACCATAGATTCATCAAAATAAGCACACAACACAAAGAAAACAGAATCTGTCAAAAACAGAACAGTCTGTAGCAATATGAAAACTTCGAATACTTCTGTAACTCCAAAAATTCTGAAAAATTAGGACAATGTTTTGTATATCAATCTTTTGTGCAGAAATCATGATTTTATCGCGCTTCTGTGAATATTAAAAATTATGTTACTGGGCCCAAAAGTTTCTATTTTTCAACAAGATCAAATCAACTATCACCCAACATGATCCCAAAGGCTTTGCTTGGCACAAACACTAATTAAAACATAAAAAGCACAATCATAACATTAGAATAATTGTGCAAACACTCAAGAATGGAAATAAAAAGACGAAAATAAATTTTATTCATTGGGTTGCCTCCCAACAAGCTCTTTATTTATGGCCATTAACATAGGCTTTGCGATTTCAATGATTCTGACATGAAAGATAATAATTGAAACATGATGAGAGAATCATGAAACATGTGACAAACACATTTAAGTCTAACATACTTCCTACGCATAGGCATTTTGTAGGCAAAAAATTATCAAGACAAGAAATATCTAGCACATGCAAGGAAGAAGAAAGAAACGATAGCAAAATCAACATAAGGAGAGGTAATTTAGCAACATGAAATTTTCTACAACCATATTTTCCTCTCTCATAATAATTACATGTAGGATCATAATAAAATTCAACAATATAGCTATCATATAAAATCTTCTCTTCATGATCCACATGCATAAAAGTTTTATAATCTTCCAAAATAATGGGATTAACATCAAACCCACTTACATAAAAAGTTTCATAAGATTGAACACTCTCCAAATATGTGGGATTACTTTTACCTAAAGTTGACGCTCTTGCAACCCCACTTTCAGTATTAATGCAAACATTATTATCAATAGCATATTCATCATGAGGCATAAACAATTTTTCAAGATCATAAGAAACATGATCACCCCAATCATGATCATTGCAATAAGTAGTGGACATATCAAAATTAGCATCCCCAAGCTTGGGGTTTTGCAAATTATTAGCACAATTGACATTAATAGAATTTATGATAGCACCATTGCAATCATGCTTTTCATTCAAGGAGCTATCGTGAATCACTTCATCAATTTCTTCTTTTAGCACTTCATCACATTTTTCAGATTCACGAATTTCTAGCAAAACTACATAAAGATAATCTAGTGCACTCAACTCACTAGCAATTGGTTCATCATAATTGGATCTTTTGAAAAGATTAGCAAGTGGATGAGGATCCATATAAATATATTTTAGCAAGAAAAGATGCAAGCAAATAGAAGACACATGGCACGCAAGGAAAGATAGCAAACAAGAGATCTAACAAGAAAAAGGCAAACAAAAAAGAAGACAAATAAAAAGGCAAATTTTTTTGAAGTGGGGGAGATGAAAATGAGAGGCAAATGGAAAATAATGTGAATTGCAAGGAGATGAGATATGTCATTAGGAACCTGATAGATGTTGATGATGTCTCCCCGGCAACAGCGCCAGAAATTCCTTTTGATGCGGCTTGAACTATGTCGGTATTTCCACAAAGAGGAAGGAATGATGCAGCACAACTGCGGTAGGTATTTCCCTCAGTGATGAAACCAAGCTTACCGAACCAGTAGGAGAACCAATCAACACTATGTAAATGGTACCTGCACACAAAGAACAAATACTTGCAACCCGACGCTTATGAGGGGTTGTCAATCCCATTTAGGTAACGACGTCGGAAATTGGCGAGTTGTCGGGAGACTTGACTTGATTCTCCCCGGCAAAAAGATAGATAAAACTGTGGTAGATTGGATAAATAGATCTCACAATAAAATAAAATAAACAAAATAAATAAAGAAAAAGTGCAGCAAGGTATTTTTGGGTTTTTGGAATAATAAATTTGAAAGTAAAAGCAAATAAAAATAGACCTCGAAGGCAAATATGAAAAAGAATAGACCCGGGGGCCGTAGATTTCATTAGTGGCTTGTCTCGTGGAAAATAGCATATGGTGGGTAAACAAATTACTGTTGGGCAATTGATAGAACTTCAAATACTTATGTCGATATCGAGGCAATGGTCATTATATAGGCATCACGTCCAAGATTAGTAGACCGACTTCTGCTTGCATCTACTACTATTACTCCACACATCAACCGCTATCTAGCATGCATCTAGTGTATTAAGTTCATGGACAAACAGAGTAATTCAATAAGAACGATGACATGATGTAGACAAGATCTATTCATGTAGGAATAGACCACATCTTGTTATCCTTAATGGAAATGATCAATACGTGTCTTGCTGCCCCTTTTGTCACTGGGAAGGAACACCGCAGGATCGAACCCATCACAAAGCAGCTCTTCCCATTGCAAGAAAAATCGATCTAGTCGGCCTAACTAAACCAAAGATTCGAAGAAGAAATACGAGTCTATAAGTAATCATTCATATAAGAGATCAAAAGAAGACTCAAATAACTTTTATGGATAAAATAGATCTGATCATAAACTCAAAGTTCATCGGATCCCAACAAACACACCACAAAAAGAGTTACATCAAATAGATCTCCAAGAGACCATTGTATTGAGAATCAAAAGAGAGAGAGAGAGGAAGCCATCTAGCTACTAACTACGGACCCAAAGGTATACAATGAACTACTCACGCATCATCGGAGAGGCAGCAATGAGGATGATGAACCCCTCCGTGATGGTGTCTAGATTGGATCTGGTGGTTCGGGAACTTGCGGCGGCTGGAATTGTGTTTCGTCGACTCCCCTAGGGTTTTTGTATTTTTGTGGTATTTATAGAGCAAAGAGGCGGTGCGGGAGGCGGACGAGGTGGGCACAACCCACCAGGGCACGCCTGGCCCCCCAGGAGTTCCCAGGTGGGTTTGCTCCCCTCGGAGCCCCCCTCTGGCACTTCTTTGGCCCAACAGGTGTCTTTTGGTCCAGAAAAAATCTCCAAAATGTTTCACTGTGTTTGGACTCCATTTGGTATTGATTTTCCGCGAAGTAAAAAACAAGCAAAAAAACAACAACTGGCACTAGGCACTATGTCAATAGGTTAGTCCCAAAAATGATATAAAGTTGCTATAAAATGATTGTAAAACATCCAAGAATGATAATATAACAGCATGGAACAATCAAAAATTATAGATATGTTGGAGACGTATCAACCGACAACTACTATGCATGCCCCTAGAGGGGAGGTTGGCAGGAGTTAACCATCACGCGTCCTTGACCTTCACGCAAAGGAAGACACACAATAATAAATCGTGCTCCAACTTCTTAGCTTAACGGGAGACTATACGTGCATGCTTTGGGAATCAAAAACCTTAACACCAATATTCTTACTAAACCACAATCATTCACTAGTACTTCCCACATATTATCGTCTTTATCGTGAAACTATTGCAACGAATCAAACTTATGATATTCAGTAATCTACATGAAACTTTTTATTATATCCCTCTTGAATACCTATCATATTAGGACCAATTTCATAACCCGTGCATATTACCATTACTATTTATCAAACATTCAAAATGATATAATTGAAGCGTGAGAGTGAAACTATTTCTTTAAAGTATAACCATTGTCGTGCTCTAAATGATATAAGTGAAGCACTAGAGCAACCGCCTAGCTCAAAAGATATAAGTGAAGCATAAAGGGTATTCTAACAAATCACGAATAATGTGTGTCCCTTAAAAAGGTATGTCCAGCAAAGATGATTGTGGCAAACTAAAATGCAAACAAAGCAAAGACTCGTATAATACATGACGCTCCAAGCAAAACTCATATCATGTGATGAATAAAAATATAGTTTCAAGTAATTTACCGAAGGTTGGTAGAAGAAAGAGCGGATGCCATCTGAGGCATCCCCAAGCTTAGAGTCTTGGATTTCCTTTAATATTACATTGGGGAGCCTTGGGCATCCCCAAGCTTAGGGTCTTGCCACTCCTTATTCCTTCATCGATCGTGATCTCACTCAAAACTTGAAAACTTCAGCACATAAAACTCAACAGAAAACTCATCCGTTAGTATAAAAAGAAAATCATAAACTTTAGGTATAGTTGTAAACCCATTCATGTTTTATTATTTCATAATACCAACTGTATTCTAACTTCACCATGACTTATACCTCGATACAATCCATATATTCATTACAATGCAACGAAAAAAGAATCTGTCAAAAACAGAATAGTCTATAATGATCTGGACAATGACCGTTATTCTATAACTCAAAAAATTCTGAAAAATTAGGAAGACATGGGAAATTTGCATAGCAATCATGTGTAAAAAATTATGAATTTTATCACGTTCTAGTGAATTTAAAAAATTCTTCTACTTGGCGCAAAAGCTTTTATTTTCTCACAGAATCAAATTAACTATCAACCAAATAATCCCAAAGGCTTTAATTACTTGGCACAAACTCTAATTTAAACACAAAAACACAACCATAATAGTAGCATAATTGTTTTCACACAAAAAATAGAAAAGAAACAAGAAAAATAAAGGTAGCTATTGGGTTGCCTCCCAGCAAGCGCTATTGTTTTACGCCCCTAGCTAGGCGTAATGCATAGTTTCAAGTGTTATCATCCTTCAAATTAATCCCATAGGTGGCCCTCATTATAG
Source organism: Aegilops longissima (assembly GCA_021605205.1). Classification (NCBI taxonomy): domain Eukaryota; kingdom Viridiplantae; phylum Streptophyta; class Magnoliopsida; order Poales; family Poaceae; genus Aegilops; species Aegilops longissima. The sequence goes on from CM038680.1 coordinate 325,171,996, forward strand.
ATTCATATGGTGGCTTAATTCTCTTTCTAGGGAAGTGTTACATCCTTTCTTTAATGGAAATTGAAATGTTATATTACCTTCTTTCATATCAATAATAGCACCTATGGTACGTAGGAAAGGCCTACCAAGTATTATGGGACAAGACGGGTTGTAACCAATATCAAGCACAATGAAATCAATGGGCACATAATTCCTATTTGCAAGAATAATAACATCAGTTATTCTACCCCAAAGGTTCTTAATAGTGGAATCCGCAAAGTGCAAATTAAGAGAACATTCATCCAAATCATGAAGGTCTAGCACATCACATAAAGATTTGGATATAGTGAAAACGCTAGCACCCAAATCATAAAGCATTGCACTCATAATTTTTTATGTTTATTTTAATAGTAGGTTCCTATTCATCATATAATTTCCTAGGAATTGAAACCTCCAATTCTAGCTTTTCTTCTAAAGCTTTCATCATAGCTACTACAATATGTTTAGTAAAAGATTTATTTTGTTCATGAGCATTGGGTGAATTTATCATGGATTGCAACAAGGAAATATACTCAATTAAAGAACAACTATCATAATTGAAATCCTTGAAATCCAAAGTAGTGGGCACATCACTATTTAAAGTTTTGACCTCTCCAAACCCACTTTTATCAATTTTTCATTAAGATTATCACCCTCCAAACAATTGAGACACCTTCTAGCTAAAGTTGACTCATATTTAGTCCCCTTTTCATAAAGTTTAATATTTCTAACAAATATTCATCGTGTGAGACACTAATCATTTTAAGCTCTTCATCATGATTACGATAAAAACCGGGTGGAATTGCTTTTTCTAGGAATTCTCGCTTAGCCCTCAACCTAGCGGTTCTTTCTTAACTTCCATTAATGGAGACATAGATAGCTTTAATGGACTCATTAATATCAAGCTTGGGTGGCAAAATTCTAGATTTGAGTTTCCACGTCATGAACAATTTTGTCCATGTTCCTAGCCATATCATCAACTTTACTCAATTTTTCCTCTATCATAGTATTGAAAATCTTTTGAGAATTAACAAATTCTTTAATATTACTTTCAAGATCATAAGGCATCCTATTATTATTATAAGATTACCATAGGAATTGCCATAATTATTAGAGGAATTTCAAGGAAATGGCCTAGGATTAAAATTGCCTCTATAAGCATTACTATTGAAATTATTTTGAGAGACAAAATTCACATCAGCGGAATCATTATTTTGTTTAATCAAAGTAGACAATGGCACATCATTAGGATATATATGATCACTCTTACTAGCAACCATTTTCATAAGCGCATCCATTTTATATCACTTAAAGTATTAATTTCTTCAACAGAATTCACCTTTTTACTAGTTGGAGTTCTTTCAATATGCCATTGTGAATAATTTGTCATAATATTATCAAGGAGTTTTGTAGCTTCTCCTAAAGATATTTCCATAAAGGTACCCCCCCCCCCTGCAGCGGAATCTAAAAGATTTCTAGAAACAAAGTTCAATCCCGCATAATTTTTTTGTATGATCATCCATAAGCTTAAACCATGAGTGGGGCAATTTCTTATCATTAATTACATTATCTCCCAAGAATGTGCAACGTGTTCATGATCAAGTTGCTTAAAGTTCATGATTTGATTTCTAAGAGAAATATTTTTTTCCGGAAGGAAAATACTTGGCAATAAAAGTATCCTTACACTTATCCCAAGAATCAATACTATTTCGCGACAAGGATGAAAACCAAGTTTTAGCATGATCTTGTAGTGAGAACAGAAATAATTTTAATTTGACAATATCGTTATCCACATATTTTTTTTCGTTCGCATATCACACATTTCAATGAAAGTATTAAGATGGGATGCAACATCTTCATTAGGACTACATGAAAATTGTTATTTCATAACAAGATTAAGCAAAGCAGCAATAATACCACACGACTCTGCACTGGTGGCGGGAGGAGCAATCGGAGTACTAATAAAATCATTATTATAAGTATTGGAAAAATCACACAACTTGGTATTTTCTTGAGACATCACGACAAAGCAAGCTAACAAGCAAACAAAAAAGGCAAACGAAAAATATTTTTGTGTTTTTATGAAAACATTTTAGAAGTGGGGATATCAAAAAGAGAGGCAAATGGCAAACAAAAGTAAATGCAAGGAGATGAAAGTCTATGCGATGGCACTTGATAGGTTTTGGTGATGTCTCCCTAGCAACGACGCTAGAAATTATTCCTGGTACTTGTGAGCTGCGTTGGGATTTCCTGGATGAGGAGAGAATGATGCAGTATAGTAGAGATAAGTATGTCCCTTAGTTAAGAACAAAGGTTATCAATCAGTAGGAAAACAATGCAAGACATCATGAAAACTACCTACACACAAAAGAACAAATACTTGCACCCAACGTGATCTAGGGGGTTGTCAATCCCCTCAACGGTTAATTGCAAGGATCAAGTCCGATAATGGTAGATAGATAAACAAAAACACACACAAAAAGAGCAGTAAATAAATTGCATCAAGGTATTTTTGGATTTAATATATGGTAAAGATAGACCCGGGGACCATAGTTTTCACTAGAGGCTTCTCTCTTGAACAAAAAACATACGGTGGTTAAACGAATTACTGTTGGGCAATTGATAGAAAAGTGCACAATTATGACGATATTCAAGGCAATGATTGTGTATATAGGCATCACGTCCAAGACAAGTAAATCGACTCATGCCTGCATCTACTACTATTACTCCACACATCGACCTCTATCCAGCATGCATCTAGAGTATTAAGTTCATAAAGAACGGAGTAACGCCTTAAGCAAGATGACATGATGTAGACAAAGTAAATCCAACCAATATGAATAAACCCCGTCATTTTCACCTTAATGGCAACGATACAAATACGTGTCTTGTCCCCTTCTGTCATTGGGATATAGATCACCGCAAGATTGAACACATTACAAAGCACCTCTCCCATTGCAAGATAAATCAATATAGTTGGCCAAACCAAAATAGATCATAGAGAAATACAAAGGTATAACAATCATGCATATAAGAATTCAGAAAAGACTCAAATAATATTCATGAATAATCTGATCATAAAACCACAATTCATTGGATCCCAACAAACACACCGCAAAAGAAGATTACATAGAATAGATCTCCAAGAACATTGAGGAGAACATTACTGAATATCAAAGAGAGAGAGGAAGCCATATAGCTACTAGTTATGGACCCGTAGGTCTATGGTAAACTACTCACACATCATCGGAAGAGCAGCAAGAGGTTGATGTAGAAGCCCTCTGCGATCGATTTCCGCCTCCGGCGGAGTAGCGGAAAATGCTTCCAGATGGGATCACGGAAGATCGGAAACTTGTGGCGGCAGAATAAGTATTTTGGGTCATTCTCTTATGTAAATATTTGGGAATTTATAGAGGTGGAATTAGGTCAAGAGGTGCCATGAGGGGCCCAGAAGCCTGTAGGGCGCCCCCCGGGCTTTTCGCTTCCTCATGACTCCCTAGGTCTTCTCACGAACCTTCTAGGGTCCCTTCTGGTCCAGAAAAATGTCAAAAAGTTTCATAGCATTTGGACTCCGTTTGGTATTGATGTTCTGAAAGCCAAAAACAGTCAAAAAAACAGCAACTAGCACTGGGCACTAGGTTAATAGGTTAGTCCCAAAAATGATGTAATATTGCATATAATTGCATATAAAACATCCAAGATTGGTACTATAATAGCATGGAACAATCAAAAATTATAGATATGTTGGAGACGTATCATGAATCCTCCGGTTATTTGCTTGTAAACATTAGTACTCCCACTTCCAGGCAGCTGTCGACCAACTATTTCTTTAAGAACGCTAGCTTTTGGCTTCACCCGTGTGAGGTGCGAATCCGATTAACCCGGTAGCAACAATCTCATAGGTGCTCCCTTTACCCCTTACTCGAATAATCAAGAATGTAAGGGGTAATCACAGGAGCCAGGCAACCCATCTTGGCCAAAACGTAAGGCAAGTTGATGCATATAAAGGCAAAAATGACTATATTTGAGAGGAGGCACCGATAGTGCTGAAAATACGTTTGGCTTCGAGGAGACCCACAACATAGTATATGCCGTACATGTAATATTTTTCGACGTGAGTACATCACTCCAGATTGACTAAGCATAACTAGCAAAAAAAGCTTCTAACAACTAAGAAATTGTGGCTATTTAAATGTTAGTTGAAAGGTGAGGCGAGGGTGGCTATGATTAACCATAAAAACGTCAGAGCAGGGCGGCGTTCCAAGGATTCAGCTCCAGTTTGTTATCAGCGGGATCTCGGATACGATGTGCACATCCGATGAGTACTTTGTCTATGATAAACGGTCCATCCCATTTTGGGTGGAGTTTGTGTTTCTGCTTTTCCGGATGGAAACTCATGACAAGTCACTTTTGTTGAATGCTTTTCTCCGGACTTCCCTACTCTGGTAGTGTCGTGCCTGTTGTTGGTCAAATGTGGAACCCACCGAGCCACATCCCGCTCTTCTTCGAGGGCATCAAGGTTTTCCCACCGATCCAACTCAGCCTCCCACTCTTCATACATGCACACTCTAGGTGCATCGTGAATGAGGTCACATGATAGGACGGCCTCGGTTCCATACACCATGAAAAAGGTGTGTAACTTGTGGACCGGTTAGGTGTGGTGTGCAGGCCCCATAGTACAGAGTCGAGCTCCTCCACCCAGTAGCAGTCGGCCTCCTTTAAGGAGCGGACTAAATGTGGTTTGATACCACTTAGTACAAGTCCGTTAGCATGTTCGACTTGTCCATTGGTTTGGGGATGGTAAATGTAAGTGTAGTCGAGATGAATGTCCATCTTTTCACACCAGGCCTTGACCTCCTTGGCCATGAAATTCTTGCCGTTGTCCATGATGATACTGTGGGGGATGCCATAATGGTGTGCCACGCCCGAGATAAATTCAACAACCTGCAATGATTCGGCTATTGTGTCGGCCTTGCCTCAATCCATTTTGTGAATTTTTCAATCATGCCGAGCAAGTATTTCTTCTTATTGAAACCCCCTTTAAGAGGGCCTACCATGTCAAGCCACCAGACTGCAGAAATCTAGGTAATTGGGATAGTCCAAAGAGCTGTGTGGGGCATGTGACTTTGGTTGGCGAAAACCTGGCAGTTCGGGCATCGCTGAACCAAAGTTTTTGCATCTTATTTGGTGGTGGGTCAATAAAATCCAGCTCGGAAAGCCTTACTAACCAGTGCCCAAGCTGTGATGTGATGGTCGCTCATGCCAGAGTGAATTTCGCCGAGGACCTTGCAACCTTCCTCTTGGGCTATACACCTCTGGAGGACACCTGTGACACTTCTCTTATACAACTCGTCTTCATGGACCCGATAGGCCTTTGATCAGCGAATTATCCTTCTTGCTTCAGTTTGGTCGTCGGGCAGCTCGTTATGGAGTAAATATCCGAGGAAGGCCTCGGTCCATGGTGCAATATCCGCCATTACTTCATGGCCGAGGATGTTTATTCAACCGTTGAGCCTAGAATTATTCCATCGTCTTCCTTGGATGCCGGAGAGTTGACCTTTCCGTAGTCCGGACAGGACGTTTCGATATTCTCATTAAGCCAGGTCACGGATGGCTTGAAGAGGTATTCAAGAAATGTATTTTCTAGGACTGGGTTGTGTTTGGTGCCCATCCTAGCGAGGACAACGGTGGCTTGATTGCTATCTCATGGCACATGATGGAACTCCAGGCCCTCGAAACAGGCGGAGATGGCCAAAATAGTGTTTCGATATGCAGTCATTTTTGGATCCTTGGCGTCGAATTCCCCATTAACTTGTGATATTGCTAGGTTTGGGTCACCTCAGACCTCCAGTCGCTGGAATCCCATAGATGCTGCTATCCGCAATCTGTGTAGATTTGAACCGGTGTACATTATTTGCAATATGTATCATATGTTGTCACCGGTGGGTGAGGTGAGGACTACTCCAGCCCCCGGCCCGACCAGCATCTTGGAGGCGTTGAAGTACAGTCCAATGGGAATATGTACTATACTCCCTAGGGAGTTTGGCCTCCACCCAGTTGGTCACGAAATCTTCCAGCACCTGAGATTTAATAGCTCTCCGTGGGCGAAACACAATTTCGAAGGGTAGTAGTTTGATAGCCCACTTAGTGATGTAGCCAGTTGCGTCTGTGTTGTTGATGGTGTCACCTAAAGGGACCTCAGATGCGATGGTGATAGAGCATTCTTGAAAGTAATGCTGCAACTTCCAAGATGTCATGATCAGAGCCTAGGAGATTTTCTAATAGTGAGGATACCTTGTTTTACACGGGGTGAATACCTCAGAAACATAGTATACGGGCCTTTGCACCTGGAACCTGTGGCCTTCAGCGTTGTGTTTGACTACGAGTGCAGGGCTGACGACTTGGTTGGTGGCGAAAATGTATAGTAACATTGGTTCGCCTACTTCAGGTGCCATGAGTATAGGGTTTGTAGCAAGAAGCCTCTTGATTTCCTCTAGGGCATCTCCTTCCTCGCTAGTCTATTTGAAGTTCTTGGTCTGTTTCGGGAGTTTGTACAACGATATGGCCTTTTCTCGCAATTGTGATATGAATCGTCTGTCGGATTTCGGGTTCCAGCAAAACCCTTGAGGTTCAAACACTGGGGTGCGCACGAAGATCTCTCCTCCCCCTAGCTCACGCCCTCACCGCGATCTCAAAGCTCAGCGCGTCGAACTCATAGAACAAGAGACACAAGGTTTATACTGGTTCGGGCCACCGATGTGGTGTAATACCCTACTCCAGTGTGGTGTGGTGGATTGCCTCTCGGGCTGAGGATGAACAGTTCCAAGGGAAGAACAGCCTCCTGAGAAGAGGTGCTCTTGTGCTTGGTGAGCTTGTGTGGATGAAGATGATCTGAATGGCTCGAGATCAGTTGCCTCCTACTGTGGTGGCTAGCCCTATTTATAGAGGCCCTAGTCCTCTTCCCAAATGCCGGCGGGAAGGGATGCCACAACGGCCAAATTTGAAGGGAGACAACTAGTACAAGTTATCCTGACTAAAGGTGGTCTTCGCCTGCCAAAGGCTCTGGTGGTGACGCGGTCTTGGGCTCCACGGTGACCTCCATCTTGCCGTTCTGCTGGTCTTGGTCTCATTGCACTGATATGGAAACCTTTACCTGATACCTCAGGACTCCTCGCATGCGCTTGCCTCTTTAGCACCAAAGAGGAAACGAGGACACTATGCACGTTGGCGCCCGCCTAGCTCCGGTCGTCATGGCTTGCGTCATAGGAACCTCGCGAGGTGCCCTTTGTCGGTATAAAAAAGAGGTACACTTTTGTACCCCTATAATTGTGCACCGCAGATCTGAGCCATGGCACCACCGACCGAGCAAGTCAAGGGAGGTGAGCCAAGGTAAGGCCAAAGCTCGAAGGAGCAGAACGACGCCAAGACCAAGACCACAAAGAGCAAGGGGACAAGCGGACTCCCCGGCAAGATCCTTGCCGGAGGCGGTTTTAGCAAACCCGCAAGACCCTTGTCGTGGCAGTTCGCCCCACACCCACGGAGCGAATCACCCTTGAGTCCACTGCCCCCATGGGGCAAGGATTGAGGAGACATCCCGTGGTGGCATGCAGATCTTTGTGAAGACATTCAAGATCAGATACACACTATAGAAGATGACGACCCTTGGCGGGATCCCAGCCAAGGAGGACCACAAGGCCCCGGCAAGAGCCGTGCAGGGGATGACAAGAAGCGCCACGGCAAGACCCTTGCCGGGCCCCAAGAAGACCCTTGCCGGGCTACGACGAGGCCCTTGCCAAGAACACCCGTGAGGGCCACCATCGAGCCCACGCCAATCAAACCTCCACCACCGTTCAGATGTAGCTGCCGACCCAACCAGTTGGGCAGGCACCTGCGTGGCGGCAAGCGGATCTTCATGGAGACCCACCACTGCGCCACCTCAGCTGCCTGCTGCCTACATGGCACCACGGGCATCGCTGGCCAGGGCGCGTGTCGACACGAAAGAGAGCGGCGACGGACAAGAAAGGGCTCTCTCCCATCCCCGATAAAGCAAGGACACCTAAGCAAGACGCATTAAAGGCGCCTTGTCATGTAATGCGAGGGATAAACTCGCATCACTGTACCCTTTCCACCTCCTGTGTGCCATTGTGGCAACCCCTTTTCCTATAAAAGGAGGCCCAAGGCGACCAGGAGGAGGATTCGGCTTTTTGGAGCTCCTCACGCCCCATTGCTAGTTCAAGAACACAGATAAACAAACCACCAAAGCAGGAGTAGGGCTTTACGCATCCTCGTGGCCCGAACCTGGATAAGGAAACCATGTGCTATCTGTTTGATCCGCTCTTCTCACGACCCCGCGCCCCGCGACCGTAGTAGGGATTCTTGTGATCCCATAGGTGTCGTTCCCACCGACATCTTTGGCGCGCCAGGTAGGGGCAAGGGCGCAGTTGTGAGAATCGTCTCTAGCAGTTAGTTCGACGCTTCTTCTTCGTCATGGCGCCCAAGAAGAAGATGACGGTCGCGGTTGGCCCGTCGGAAGCCGGACATCCCATCCCGACGCGGGCGAGCAGCGGACCGGTGGCAGAAAGGACCCGGGGCGCCATTCGCGAACACCAACACCGTCCCAGCAGCCGAAGTTTGGGAGGCGGCGATGTTCGTGCGCCTGGTAACGGGCCGCATGCCGCCAAATCCAAAGACGGAGCCAGGCCCTCCCCGGGTGGCGCGGGGCTTTCCAAGGTCGGTGCCACCCCGCCCGAAGGCGACGCGAGGGCTTCCAAGACTCCCACGCCGGCGCCGACGGCGCGCTCCTCTCAAGAGGCGCGCGACGAACGGCATAATCACGCCAAGGACCCCGGGCGTCACCGCGGAAAGAGCCCCGAGCGCCACTCCCGGGATTTAGAAGACCTGCCCGCTCGCCGAGGCGCTGGTGAAGATGGCATGCGACCGCGGGGTCGTGATAGAGCTCCTTTTGACATGGTCAGAAGTCGAAGCACGTCGCGATCCGTGCAGGTTTCGCTGCCACCAACGCCAGCAGAAGCCCTGGCGCGCGCGCAGTTGCTCCTCTATTTTCCTCCCACTACGGGGAAACTCGACGAATGGAGAGCCATTATCCGAAGCCTTGTTGCGGTGGCCAACAAAGTTGAACCGAGTCCGCTGGAGCCCCTGGGTCGACGCTCCGACGGAGTCCCACGCACCAGTGGCAGGAAAGCCGGCGTTGCCGTGACCATGGTGCACTCGCCTCCTCCTCGCCCGGTACCGCGGATGCCAGCCCGTCACGACGTCACGGGCGACGAAATCTCCATAGCATCATCCGACCCGCGGGCCCAGTGTGACCAGCGCCAAGTTCTCCGGGAACGAGAACATGAAGACGCCGAACCACTATCGAAGCGCCGTGCGGAGCGCCACCAATCGGGACAGCGAAAGCAGGGCCAGCTGTGAGCCACCCGGCACCGGAGAGCCCTGGAGGCCTACCTTACGAGGTAGGCTTTCCGGCTTTTACCCATGAGCTGCGGCAGTTCCAGTGGCCCACTCACCGCACCTTCAAACCCGACGTGGGCGAAAAGTACAGCGGCAAGACCCACCCGTCCGAGTTCCTCAGCATCTACACCATCGCGATGCAAGCTGCCGGAGCCCGCGACAATAAGGTGCTTGCGAATTACTTTCCGTTGGCTCTTAAACCCAAGGCCATGTCATGGTTGATGCACTTGCCGGTAGACTATATTTCCTCCTGGTCGGATTTGTGCCATGAGTTCGTGGGCGCCTTTACTGGAGGCCACCAAGCCCATGGCCAAGCAAGCGACCTGCACCTCATTCCCCAAAAGGGAGGCGAGAGTCTCCGCAAGTATATACAGAGGTTCAGCCGGATACAATACAATATCCCTGATGTTCACCCTGCCGCCATCATCAGCGCGTTCCATCAGAACGTGCATAACCGCAAGATGCGTGAAGAGCTGGCAATGAACAAGGTGAAAGATGTAGCAGAACTCTATGTTCTTGCTGACAGATGTGCCCGAGCTGAAGAGGGAAGGAAGTACCTCGGCGAAGATGCCGGCGTGGAAACCGACACCTCAGATGAGGATATTGCCGCCCCGGCGAAGAAAGGCCGGCGCCGTAAAAGGAAGCGCAAAGGTAAAGCCGTGCTTGCCGTCGAGGGATCTGATGACGCCGGCTCCACCAAGAAAACCAAGGCAGATGACCCCGGCAAGGAAGTTGCCGGATGTGTCGCCTGCCGGGCCTTGGCGGCTGCCAAGAAGCCAGGAAACTCCGACAAGCGATACTGCAAGATCCATCACACCAAAGGCCATGCTCTCCAAGACTGCCGGTAGGTTGAGCTCCTCGCTGAGAAGCAGAGGGCTGAGTATGAAAGGCGGGACAAGGAGAAGGGCCCAGACGGTGCTGAGGGGTCCGGCAAGAAGCGTGACGGCCAAGCGGGCCGTCGCGGCAAGGAAAAACAACAGAGAGGCCCGCTGGGCCATGACAGAAAGCTCAAGACGACGATCACGAAGAGGACGACGAATCCGCGACCAAGACTTTCGAAGCTACAGAGGCTATGTGCGTCGACGGCGGCGCCGCTGCATACTTCTCACCGCCGGCTTAAACAAAGGCGCGAGATTACAGCGGCAGAGCCGTCGCTTGATGCCCAAAGGTCATGAAGTGGTCCAACACACCTATCATTTTGACACCGAGGATCACCCCGATCGCACTATGCGGTCGGTGCTTGCCATTGTTGGTTTCACCAACAATACGCAACCTCAAGGTGAGGAAGATGCTAGTCGATGGCGGGGCCGGTCTGAACTTGATCTCGCTGTCGTGATCGAGAAACCGCAGATTCCTGATGGAGACCTCAAGAGACGGGCACGCTTCGGGGTCAACCCGAAGAAGCCAACCCAGGGAAAGGTCACGCTGCCGTGACTTTTGGAAGCGATCTGAACTACAGGGACGGAGAGGATCGTGTTTGATGTTGCCAAGATCCTTTGCCCTACAAGGATCCTTGGTCGCCAAGCGCTGGCCAAGTTCATGGCGGCCACACCACGCCTACAACACCTCAAGATGCCAGACTGTGACGATCATCACCATCCCTCCAATAAAAAGATGCGCTGATTTGCGGTGACCAACTATACCAAGCAAGATTTGAAATGAGAAATCTGAAATTTAGTGACACTGCAATGAAATATAGAATTGTTCCATAGGTCAAGTTCGTGCACAAGGAAACTAGATCAATAAGCCAAACATAGATAAATTCTCATAATAGTGGTAAAAATGATGCACCATACAAATAAGTCGATGAAACAAGCAGACCAGAATACTCAGAGTGAATATAAATCTCACATAAAATCATAGCTCGCATCCTACACTGCGTTAAACCCATACAATTACTCGGACGTTAGTAAAAATCTACTCTAGTATTTGCCATTCATATGCAATCTAAATGATAACTTCAATTCATAAATAACCACAAACTAAAAATACAAAATAATAAAAAATATACTCAATCATAAAATGTTATAAAAAAAGTATTAACTTTGCAAATATACAGAATACCAACAAGATTCAATAATAACGTTTGCCAAAAGATTATGAAAATCATGACAATATAGACTCAAATAATGTTCTCCAAAATATTAAAAATATACATAATATCAATTTGTGCAAATCAAATAAGAAATAAAAGACATTACAGTTATTTCAACAATCATATACTATAGTCAACATATTCACATGTTACACTCTATTAACTTCACACAACATATAGAAATTGTAAAATCAATGAAAAATATAGACATAGAATAAACTTAATCATATTAAGTAATAGACATACTTTATCTAATTTTAATAATATTAACTAGAATTCATATGCATCATGATAGAATTGAACATTCAAAGCAATAAGTTACTATTTAACAAATTTAAACCATTCATATCTAATAAACCATAGATTATAAAAAATAAGACTATAGTAACAAAACTTCATATTAAGACATAAGAAGCATATTCAAACATGTATATAAAATTAGATCAAATCAAAATCATCAAATAGTAGGATATATATATTCATCCCATTCAATTTTGCAAAATTAATAATGATACACAGACATTTATAAAATTATCGACAAAAACATTCACAAATCATATCATTACAAAATGGACATCAAAATACACAACTTCGTTCAATCACATATGACAAAATAGATATGAACCATAAATTTTCATAAGATATGGAATATCAATTTGCATGAATACATAGGAATACAAAGATTGAAAATTTTAAAATTTTATGCAATGAGGTAATGGAAATGAACAATTGCTCTTAGGGCTAGATGGCTGGACATATAATGTTTGCTCTCAGCATAAATAGAATTTAGCGATATGCTAAAAGAACAATGCACAATAAGATATTTCTGACATACATTGTTATTAGAAACAAAAAAGAAAGCCAAAAAATATCAATGTTGCAATGAATAAAGAGCAAGAAAATGAATGATAATTGCAAAGAAAATGTATAAAAATATAATTGATCTATCAAAACCAAGAATTGGCTTGAAATTATTTAAGAGAAGAATACAAATAGTATTGATTCAGAATGAATAGCCACTATAATTTATGAGCTCCAAACAATCTGGGTAACTATGCATTGAATAAAAATCTTATCGAACAGATTATAAAGGATATCACATAGGTAACTTCGCCACATATTACTCCTTTAACTTATCCAAAGACATATATATATGTAATTGATAACATAATCATAATAATATTAAGAATTACAATCAAACAATGTACTCTATTTGGAATTATTGCTTGAGAATGAAAATGAATTCAAGATTAAAAAATAGCACATGGTGAATATAGAAATAGAAAATAAGCAGTATTTAGGTAAAAAATTATATTGTAAACAATATATACTAAGGTCATTGATAACAAATAGACCGATAATAATTTGTCCATAAATTATTGACCACAAGATATTTGGACAGAACAGAAATTCAATACAACAGACATAAGATAATAATCATCGACACTGAACACTAGATCAATGTTATCTAATGATCTATAGTTTCAGCAATGGAGAATTCATCAAGATACATTTGACACAAGAAAGTCAGATGATGCCTCTAATATAAGATTCAGAGCTCAGCATTTCTTTCAAGAATCAGCAGAAAAATTAGAAAATGCAAAATGGCAAATCTTTCATGAACCAGAAAAAGAACATGAAAAACAGAATTGAACAAAGATTAAGATAGAATATCTACTACAAAGTGATGATACTCATAAATCAGCAAAATAATTGATTGTAGATGACGATCAACTCAATCATGATGTCACAAAGTTAGTTAAATACTAACAGACGATTGGAATGAAAGGAAAGACACTGCAACTGCAGAACAGATTCCATTATGAGCATATGTCTCTATTCAAAAGTCTTCAAACAATTCACTGCTGATTTATTGTTCGAACTATTCTAAAAGTTAACGACACAATGAAGTTATCAACTGAATATGTATTAAATCAAATTTAGTATAACTTTTAAAAAAAATTAAAATAAATAACCAAAATAAATTTTTTTTAAATTGATTTAAAAAAACAACTAAAAGGGCCAACAATATAAAGGGCAAAAGGTATAAATGTTTTGGGATTAAAACTTAACAAATTTTGGAAAACAAAAAACTTTTAATCAAACCTAAATACATCATAAGATTATAGACCAAAACTTTTTAAAACCATAATATCGGACCATCATTTGGTAGGAATTCTATATTAAAAAACTATATATTAGGAATAAACTCTTTTATTACTTGATTTATACTTGAACCTTTAACCAATCAAAAAATAGATAAAAATCTTAACCCTTCAGAATATTGTCAATTAATTCCAAAATGATTAACATAATACAAGAAATCAAAAAAAATAGAAATAAATAAATTTATAAAAAATTTCATAATTAAATGTAGACCCAAATAAAAATTAAAAAAAGAAAATCTGAAATTTAAAAGGATTCCAATTAAAGGTTTCAAATAATTCTACAACTATTAAATAATTACTAACAAATAATCGTGTTAAAATATTTTTGGAATTGGTAAAAAGGGTTTTTTAATCCCCAAAGTTTTTATTTTTTATTTATACGGGGCCCCGAAAAAGCCCCCCAGTCTTTCTCCCTGAAATTTCAGACTTTTCAAAAATTGGGAAAAAAAATTTAAAATTTCAGTTTTTTTTTTATTTTTATAAAAAAACACTCTTAAATTTATCCCAAAAAATTAAAATTCAAAAATAAAAAAAATCCGAAAATTAATAAAACAAAAAATTTAATTTGTTTAAAAATTTAAAAAAAAATTGATTTGACGGCCTTGCCGCCTCTCTTCCTCTTCCGCAGCCTCCCAACGCCAGCCGCCCAAGGAGACGCACTCAGAAGTTCAAGGAGCCGGCGACACGGATGATGGGGTCGCGTGCCGCACGGAGCGGCACCCGACACCTAGTCGGACCGCCATCCGCCGCCGCTACCTCATCGCCGCTGCCGCTGTCCTCCTCGCCACTCCCGCCCGAGGAGGGTCTTCGCCATCGAAGAGCTTCCACGCAGCACCTTGCCCGGGTCCCAAAGAGCCCAAGACCTTGACGGAGAGGAGGCCGCCTCCATCAGCTTGAAATGGAGAGTGAGCCCTCCGCAAGCGGTGGATATGAGCGAACGCCTTCCATCCCCGACGAAGATACATCACGTGATGGGCTGAAGTCGACGCTAACTCGGTACCGCTGATCCCACAGCCCTCATGTGCAGCCGCAATGACTTCGCGGATCCAGCTCCATCTCCCGCGCAATGGAGTCGGGAGACGAGGCGACGGCGAGGCGGCGGCGAGCCTCGACGAAGAACTCGCAAGGGTCATCTCCAACATGGCCCTCCATGGAGGGAGGAACATCGCGGAGGCGAGACAGGCCGCCTGCCCCTCCTCTTCCTCGAAGGCCTGCCGCCCACGGCTCGCCTCCCCTTCCTCGGGCTGGCTCTGCACCGCAGGTGCAGGAGCAGGAAGGACGCGTTGTCGAGCGGCAACCTCGCCGCCACCGCTGAAGGGCTAGGATTCCTCTCCATGGCGGATGGAGGGGGAGCAGTGAAGAAAGGAGGAGATGGAAGAATGCGGACGCCATCCCCTCCCGCCTTTTATAAAGGAACGGGTGGGGCTCGCCGCCGGCCAGCCAATCAAGACGCGAAGGCGCAGGAATCGACCAACCCGCTGCCCCAGCCCGTGACGGCCCGGCTTCCGCCTCCACCGCTCGCCACCCCAAGCGCATGAGAACCATGTGGCAGGCGCAGGGACCAGGCGACGGTGAGGCGACCTCTCCCACCCCGTGATCGTGGGGAATGGACGCCTTGAAGACCACGCCGCCCTGCTTCAAGAATGGGCCGCCCCACGCCCCTCTGCTTATGGGGAAGGCGGAACCGCCTTTACTACGATGTGACGATGCACGCAGAGCTCAGCCCCACGCATGACGCCCACGCCACGCACGCCTCCCCACGCCGAGCCACGCTGGAGGCATGGGAAGCGCAGGCGCAAGAGACTTACCGCGTAAAACCACCCGCCGCTCACAAGACGCTTTTGGGCCTAGCCTAACGACGCGATTGCGCTTACTTGTGGCCCAGGCCCGGGCTCCTGCGGTGACAAAAAGAGGGGTACACTTTTGTACCCCTATAACTCGTGCACGGCAGTCCGAGCCGCTGGCACCACCGCACCGAGCAAGGCAAGGAGATGAGCCAAGGTAAGGCCAAGCTCGAAAGGAGCAGAACGACGCCAAGACCAAGACCACAAAGAGCAAAGGGGACGAGCGGACTCTCCCAGAAGATCCTTGCCGGAGGCGGTTTTAGCAAACCCGCAAAACCCTTGCCGCGAAGTCGCCCCACACCCACGGAGCGAATCACCCTTGAGTCCACCGCCCCATGGGGCAAGGATTCGAGACATCCCCTGGTGGCATGCAGATATTTGTGAAGACATTCAAGATCGATACACACTATAGAAGATGACGACCCTTGGCGGGATCCCAGCCAAGGAGGACTGATAAGGCCCCGACAAGAGCCTTGTCGGGATGAAAGCAGCGCCACGGCAAGACTCTTGCGGGCCCCGCAAGACCCTTGCCGGGCTACGGCGAGGCCCTTGCCAAGAACACCCATAGGGCCACCATCGCCCACGCCAATCAAACCTCCACCACGCTCAGATGCAGCGCCGACCCAACTAGTTGGGCGGCACTGCGGCGGCAAGTGGATCTTCATGGAGACCCACCATCGCGCCACCTCAGCCTACCGCCGCTTACATGGCACCACGGGCATCGCTGGCCCGGCGTATCGACATCGAAGGGAGCGGCGACGACGAGACAGGCTCTCCCGCCCCGATAAAGCAAGGACACCTAAGCAAGACGCATTAAAGGCGCATTGTCATGTAATGTGAGGGATAAACTCGATCATCAGATTTTTCCACCTCCTGTGCCACTCGTGGCAACCCTTTTCCTATAAAAGGAGGCCCAAGGCACCAGGAGGAGGATTCGCTTTTGGAGCTCCTCACGCCCATTGCTAGTAGGGTTTTACGATCCTCGCGTCCAACCTCGATAAGGAAACCGGTGCTATCTGCTTGATCCGCTTTCTCACGCACTCCGCCTGACCGTAGTAGGGATTCTTAGATCCCATAGGTGTCGCTCCCACCGACACCCTTGCCTTGATCTCTCCGCCGCGAGCCACTGGTGAGCGCCCCTCAAGGAGGCACTACAAAAAAATACACTTCCGTGATGATACGTGTTTGTCACAAGAGGTCGCGTTTTGTCATGCATGTACATCCATGACAAATTTATGACAAAATCAAGATAGTCATACCGTGTCGTCAGAGAAGTGTTCCATGACATTTAAAATTATCATCACGGAAGTGTCCACTTCCATGATGATAAATCGCGACGCACGTAAGTGCTTTGCCAAGGGTGACCGACACGCGGCATCCACCGTAACGGAACGCCGTAAGCTTATCGGGTCGGGTTTTGATCCGATAACCCGTAACAGCCCCGACCAATGGGGATTTTCCACGGTAAAATCATCATTGGCTGGAGCAAACACGGTCGGCTCACCGCTGGGACATATGTCATCCGCCATTGGACCGAAGGCGCTTATGATACGGCGAACGTGGCACGGCCCAACAGAGGCCCATTCCGTGAAAAGGCCGCCTGCTTTACTTGGTCAAATGTGGCGGCCGCCCATGGAAAGCCTCGTTAACGGCATGTACCCAAGGCCCGTTATGCCCTATCCGATTAGGCCCAAGAGCGCCATCCGGCCACCCAATATGATTCCAGCCTTCGCTTCACTTCAGCCCATGTATGGCCCATGACGATTTCGCCCATATGAGGCCCTATGTAACTTTGGCCTATTAACGCCCGTGGTGAAACTAGCCCGTAATGAACAAGGTATCACTTTACACCCATTAACGCCCGTGGTGAAACGCCCGTAATGAACAAAGGTATCACTTTATACCTATTAACGCCCGTTATTCCGCTAATGCTTCAGCCCATGTTATCTTTCGCCTCTCTGAGCCCATTTATTCTGGGCTCATTTCTAGCATTCGCTTACTTACGCCCGATCGCTATTTTCTCGCTAGGGCCAAATTCAGCCCGTGGTTACAAGCCGCGCTTGTGGTCCATTAATACATTGGGCTGTTTTCATAGCGCCATGAATACGGCCTATTGATGGCCCGTTATGGTCGGCCCATGAACGGACGATTCCAACTTAGCCCGCTTACGCCATAATGCGCCCGTTATTGGCCCATGTTATCATACTACCCGATAAGGCCCATTGATGATATGGCCCGTAGAAAGCCCATTGTTTCTACGGCCCTTAGAAGGCCCATTGTTTCTACGGCCCGTAGAAGGCCCATCGCTTTCACGGTCCGTAGGAGGCCCAAAGGTCACTACAAGAATATTAGCCCATGGTTATTGTAGCCTAGTTTTAAAAATAGGTTATTGCAGCCACTAGCAAACCGCGAAAATAACTGCAATGACTACAAGCAAACAAATAAACAAGACAACAAGGAAATAAATAAGCAAGCAACTTACGCTAGGCTATCACGGCTATCACATATTACATCCACTGGGCATCAAAATTCTCCACCAGTGCAAATAAACGCTACGACAAAAGAATATACAAAACCGAGAGCACTTCGTAAGGCACTAGGCCTGCCAGAAGGCCCCCAAACAGCTAAAGAAGCTGAGTAGACCTCGCCAGTGTCAACGATAGATGCATCAACACTAGATTTAAGGCTTGATGGTGCGCACGGCAGTCCTCCGACATCTTCATTGCATCTTTGACTTCAAGTCGAGCTGAGCTGAAGCAAGCCTTTCCGCTTTAAGTTGAGACTCAAGAAGTCGAATCGACGAGGCAATGATCGACAGAGGTTATCTCACACCTGCCGGTGAGTAGCTTTCAACTCACCGCCTTCATCAAGACGGACCTTGGGGTCATCTCGCTGTCCACAAGATGGTTTGGCTCACTATCTACTCTAAAGTTCTGCTTGGCGAAGAGATACGACTAAAGAGAAACAAGGAGACACGTAAAGGTTTCACAATTATATAAGCAAATAAATGGATCTGTTCAGATAAGGAATATGTTATTACAACTACAATTTGAAATCGGTAGTTGTTGCAAACATCCAATCAGATGTAAACAGCAAAGCAAACAGCAAGGAGGAAATGATGCCTATCCAAATCTATACTATAACAAAGTTTGAAGACTTGAGAAGGATGAACTTACATTACATGTTAACACGGGCTGACAAAGCTCTTCTCCATGTTGATGGAAGGATAATTCAATAAATTCCCAAAGAAAATTCTTTATAAGCTTGCCATTATTCTACATTTTGCAAAGAGTAAATATAGATCAAATAATATTGAAGAAACAGAGGATAATGAAGCTCAAAAGTGATCGATGATACA